>VDFB02338713.1:0-14186 GCA_007258455.2 Sequoia sempervirens | reverse complement strand
TTTGAATTTGATGTCCTCTGTCGCAGTTATGACTACAACACGGATGCTCATAAACTGAACCTATTTCCTTCCACTTTGAAGGAGGGAGCTCTCAAATGGTTCATGAGTCTAGGAAGAGGTGTTGTAAATAGTTGGGCAGCCATGCAGACGAAATTCCTTGAAAAGTATAAGGAATATTGTAAGAGTGCCAACAAAGGTGATGACATATTCCGAATTCAGCATAAGGAGGATGAAAGTCTGGAAGATTATATTTCAAGGTTTTTGTTTTCATTAAAAAGAAACTCAAACCATACTCTTAACGAGGACTCTCAGAAATTACTTTTTCTAAGGGGAATTAGGTGATACCTCGTGATTGACGCTCGACCTAATGGGAGGAGGGTGATATAACTCAACTGCCTTTGGGATGATATCCTCCGAAGATATGGTTCAACTACTCTCAAGCAATAGTTAAGAAAGGTCGCAGGTCATCATGCTTCAATGGGGAAGTCTTCTTCTCGTGGAGCTCTGATGGAGATCACAAATCGCTTATCCGCTTCAAGCAGACATCATTAATAATATGGCTACACAATTGACACCATGCAAGCCGTAAAACATGCGTAAGCCGAGGTAGCTTTACTGCCCCGGCCCATACCATAGACAAAGAAGCTGATTGCGTGATGCAAGATGGTGGCTAATCTCGAAGCTTTAATAACCGCCACTAATTTCAAACCAATGGAAGGTGATGATGATCAAGTGTTCTTTGTTGCACAAAGGAGACCATGGGCCCAAAGGCAAGGTATGCCTCAAGACCCTTTAACTTTAGGTAATTCCTATTCTGGCTATAATAACCAATGGCAACAAGCATATGGACACCACCACCATGGAATCCGCCTCAACCAAGTTGGCCTAATTATCAAACCCCACAGTGGCAATCTCCTCAAGGAGGTTGGCAGCAGCCACAAGGGCAATGGACCCCACCTTCAGGAAATTGGCAACAAAATCCTCAATGGAGAGGTCCTCAACAATGGCAAAACCAGTCTCCTGGGTTCCTGCAGCCTCCACAGCCATAACAACAGGCCCTTATGCCGCCTCCTGCAGCAACTACCACAAATCTTGGACCTCCAAAGCAAACGCCTATGCCTGCCCAGCCGTTGCCTAATCCCAATAATAAGCAACAGCAGTAGCCTCAATAGCCTGTGTATATTTTTGAAGCCAACCAATATCAAGCTTATGCCTTAAATATTAATGACATTCATCTGAGGTCTAGAACTACTTTACCTGCTCCCAAACCACCTCTAATTATAGAAATATCTGATTCACCCCTTGAAGAACCTAATGCACCTGTTGTTTCCACTAAGCATATGCCTATACCCGATACAGTTTCTACGGAACCTATTTTGTAGAGACAAGAAAAACCACCTTTTCCTCATAGGTTGCAAAGTACTGAATCTAAACTCATGGAAGAACCCACTTTTGACATTCTAGATCAGCTCAAAAATGTGCAAATTCAAATCCCTTTGTTTCAGGCTATTAAAGATGTTCCCATTTTTGGAAAAGCTATTAAAGAAGCATGTTTGAAGAAGCCTAGACGAAAGAAAAAGGATCCTAAAACAATTCATGTCTTAAGAAAATTGGCTGATATAATGTTGGGAAATGTAGTCATTCCAAAGTATATTGACCCTGGAAGCCCTGTAGTATAGATACATATAAATGGCCAAGTTGTAAAAAATGTTTTGATTGATTTAGGAGCTGCCATTAATGTGATGACAAAGCATACTATGGACTCCTTGAATATTTCAAACATTAGGTCTACACCGACAGTTCTGCAGCTTGCAGACAGCTCCACAGTCAAACCTGATGGGATGGTAGAAGATGTAATTGTCACTCTTGAATCTTGGGAGTATCTTGCTGATTTTACAATATTATCAATTAAGGAAACTTTAGGAGGGTATCCAGTTATCCTTGGTAGGCCATGGTTAGCAACTGCTGATGCTTTTATAGGATGTCGTTCTGGAGATATGACCATTTCTGATGGGTAGTCCACAAAGAAATTGGCCTTGTATCCGCCTGCTAAACCTCAACCAGATTTGTCCCAACCTTTTTGGCCAGATGTGGGAGAAGAAACTGAAGAAGCCAATTCTTTGGCTCAATTGATGATGCTTCAAAATGATCCATTCTTTCAACTTCAAAGTGAAGATGCCTTGCTTTTTCAAATTCTGCAATTCAATCTTGATACAGATAGTTTATCTGATCCAAGTGGCAGCCAGCATCAATGTTTCCTGCAGCAGCTAGATTCTGAGAGTTCATTGCCTAAACTTCTAATAATTTTTCATAACTTGCTTCCACAAGAGGTACAAACATTACCTGTTGATTCTATGAGTAATCTCATTAAGCAGATAGAATTGTCTTCAGATCATTGTTTGAATGTTAATAGCAAGTTGTCACAGTCTCAAGAGGCTGACTTATTAAAAATGCTATAAGAACAGCATAAAACTTTTGCATGGGAATATGGAGATATGCAAGGAATAGATCGTCGAGTTTGTACTCATAGGATATATATCAAAGAAGATTGTTTACCAGTTAGACAACCTCAGAGAAGAGTAAATCCAGCACTTAGAGAAATAGTGAAAAATGAACTTCAAAAGTTGCTTGATGCTGGTTTTATTTACCCAATTTCTGACAGCCAACGGGTTTCTCCATTAGTCATTGTCCTCAAGAAAAGGAGAAAAATGGAGAGTATGTGTAGATTATAGAGAGTTGAACAATGCCACTAAAAAGATCACTTTCCATTACCTTTTGTAGACCAAGTACTAGATTCAATCGGCTCCGGGTAAAAGATATTTTTCTTTCTTAGATGGTTACAGTGGGTATAATCAGATAAAAATTACCCCTGAAGATCAAGACAAGACCACTTTTACCTGTCCATGGGGAACATTTGCTTATTCGGTCTTGCCTTTTGGCTTATGCAATGCATCAGCAACATTTCAGAGAGCAGTAATTAGTATATTTGCTGGGATATATCTCATGAATGTGTATGGAGATTTATATGGATCTATTTCACTACATATGGAGTCACATTTGAAGAAGCACCGTGAATTTAGAAAAAGTATTAAAAAGGTGTAGAGAGCAAAATTTGTCTCTGAACAGTGAAAAGTGCTTTATGATGATGCAAAAAGGTATTGTTCTAGGCCATCATCTCTCCAAGGATGGAATTCAGGTTGACCCTGCTAAAATTGAAGTTATTATGAATTTACAAACTCCTACAAAACAAAAAAGATGTTAAAGCTTTTATGGGTCATGCAAAGGTATTATAGAAGGTTTATAAAAGACTTTAGTGTAAATTGTCGGCCCACTTTTATGCTTTGTTAACTAAGGATTCCTCAATTTGAGTGGACCGAGGCCTGCGAAAAATCCTTCCTGCAACTAAAGGACTTGCTTACTAAAACCCCTGTTCTTCAAGGTCCAAAATGGAACCTGCCTTTTCACATACATGCTGATGCATCTGATTTTGGTATAGGAGCAGTTTTAAGTCAAAAAAAAAATTCAATTGAGCATGCTATATACTTTATCAGCAAAAACCTTCAAGGTCCTGAGCTCAACTATACTGTTACAGAAAAAAGAATTGCTTGCAGTAGTGTACGCTTTGAATAAATTTAGGCATTATGTCACAGGTTATCAGATATTCGTCCACACTGACCATGCAGCAATCAAGTACTTGATGAACAAACCTACCATTTCTGGTAGATTGGCATGATGGCTCCTGTTGTTACAAGAATTTGATATCACAATCATTGACAAACCAGGAAGAGCTAATGTTGTAGCTGACTTTTTATCAAGACTTCAATCAGCTGCATCTGAGGAACATGAGGCCATTGATGATAGATTTCTAGATGAACACTTGTTTTCCATTGCTGCACATACACCCTGGTATGCAGACATTGCTAATTATCTAGCAGCAAATAGAATACCAGCTCATTTTTCCCCAAAAGAAAAGAAGTTGTTGATAGAGAAAAGTTTTAACTTTACCTGGATTGCAAATTGTCTATTCTATACTGGACCTGATCAAGTAATGCGAAGATGTGTAAGAGAAGATGAGACTTATGATATCTTGCATGCCTGCCATGATGAACCATGTGGGGGGCATTTTGCAGCAAAAAGAACAGCAATGAAAGTTCTTACAACAGGGTATTACTGGCCAACATTACACAAGGATGTTGTGGCCTATACAAGGAAGTGTGACAGATGCCAACGTATGGGAAGACCAACTAAGTTAGATGAAATGCCACTATGTCTGCAAGTCATAGTCACCCCTTTTGATAAATGGGGGATGGATTTTGTGGGGCCAATTGATCCACCATCAAATGGAAAGTCATACATTCTGGTTTGCACGGATTATGTCACAAAATGGATCGAGGTAAAAGCTATGACTAATGCCTGAGATAACAAAGTTGCTGAATTTTTGTATGAACAAATTTTCACTAGATTTGGAGTTCCCAGAGAGCTTGTAACTGATCAAGGAGCTCAGTTTACGTCAAATATGATCACTGCACTTATGAATGACTATAGGATCAAACATAGGAAGTCCAACCATTATCATCCTCAAGCCAATGGTCATGCAGAAGTAACAAATAGAGAAATTGAAGTGATCCTCACAAAGACAGTGTAGATTCATAAGAAAGACAGGAGTAATAGACTTCCTAAAGTAGTTTGGGCTTACAGAACTACATGGAAAACAACAACTGGGTTTACACCTTTTGAGTTGCTCTATGGGAAAACAGCTATGTTACCCATTGAATTTGAACATAAAACTTTGAGGACAGCTCTTGAACTCCACATGGACTTATTTGAAGCATAGAAGGACCGTCTCCTACAGCTAAATGCTTTGGACGAAATGAGAAAAGTCACCCTGCAGCATACAGAAGTACTCCAATAGCAGAGAAAGAAATGGCATGATCAACACATCAAAACCAGAAAGTTTTCTGCTGGAGATTGGGCTCTGTTATATGATTCCAGGTACCAAGAAAACCAGGGTAAACTCACAACACGATGGCTTGGCCCCTATGAAGTTGAAAATATGTTTGACAACGGAGCTATGCAGCTGGTCACAATTGATCTAGTCCATTTCAAATTGCTCGTCAATGGCCACCGACTCCGACTATACCATAAGCCAATTTCCAAGGAAGACTTCATGAAGCAGTTCATTCAAGTTCCGCTCGCTACTCTTTCTGTAGCCAAAGGCTCTAGTCTTTCTCCTGCAGCGTTCTAGTAATTTTCAAAAAGCATGCCCATAATAAAGGTTTTCTTTTTAAGAAAACCCCTTTTTTCTCCATTTTCATTTATCGCCCCCACCTCACTTCTTCATCTTCCATCCATCCATCCCATCCATCCATTTCATTTGTACATTTCATCCACCCACGTCACCCATCCACTTCATCCGTCCGCATCAACTTTAATTAAGCTATCTTTCCAACTTGTCAATTCATGCAGCGTCATCATCTTTCTTCACACGTACATGCAATTACTAAAGGTACGCCATATCTTTTCTTATCACATATTTGATTTATTTAATTCTATTCAATTATTGCTATGGTCATTATCACCTGAATCTCTACCTATTTTTTAGTACATGTTTGGACACATGTCATCCTTTAAGTAGGGGGCAGGGTAATCCATCGTTTGAAACATATCTTTTCGTCGTTGCCATAACTGCAAAATAATCTTTCTTTAATATATTTCTGGTACTTTCCAAACGTGATTGCATGTCCTTCTTTAATGCATCTTTTTCTTGCAAACTACGATTAAGACTAGATGTTTAAAAAAGTTCATTTTTGGAAAAAAAAGAAAGAAATGTGGTGGCCTGACATAGAAAAACTAGAACAAAAAGGGAAATAAAGAATTTGAATCTTCAGTAAGAAATTGAGTTCAGCTAGAAAAACTGCAAACATGGGTGGTTAGTTGGTGCGACATGAGCTTGTAGCTCATGAATTGTTGTTGCAAAACCCACAGAAAGTCCAAGCATTTAGCCTCTGTGGATGGTTAAATTATTTTCTGAGTTTAAATGATTTTGATGAGGAGGCTGCGACAGAATTTTTGAGAACACTTTCTGAAGGGGAAGCCACCGTATGGGGTCTAACAGTTGTTGCAACCGAAGACAGAATTGCTAAGGTAACCGGGCTCCCAGCCATTGGAGAAAACTTTTCTTCAGATGCTGCAGCTGCAAGGGCTGAGTTTTCAATGCCTACTGATGGACCTCTGGATGTCTCCAAGCAAGGATGCAAGCGAGTGTCACTGCCTCTTCCATATTCAGAGTATGCCACTTATATAATGAGGTATTTAACCTATGAAGGCCGTTTTTTCTATCTGCATTCACATCATTTTAAATTATTAAGCCATATAAGGCATGGGTTGGCTGTGAATGTTCTGAATTTCTTGTTAAAGTTTTTAGAGCAAAGTGCCCATGGAACTCAACAAGGGAAAGATAAATCTGTCACTCATCATGGCCTTATTAAATTGTTTATTGAGCACTCTTTGAGAGATGTTTCACCTCTCTCCTGGCAACAATTTGTTGCCCAAAAGAGTTTACAACCTCCACAACCCCCTAGGGTAATTACCCCACGGCCTCAAAGAAAGAAGAAAGAAATTGCATCCTTAGTGGAGCGAGGGCAAGGGTCATCTATTCCTGTAGCACCGATCCTATAGCCGTCACGGTTAGATCCTCTAGGAATTTACAAACTAGATGCCCTGCTAGGAGAAAATCAAAGCGAAGGGTCCCCAGAATCTGACCCTCATTCTCAGAAAAGGCAATGCTCCTCTCCTGCAGCACCTTCCCCTGCAGCAGTTTCTCCTCCAGCAACAGCTGTTGATATTACCAGCTCACCATCATCCTCTGGTAGAGTGAGCCTAAACAAACAAAAGAAAGAAAAATGCGGAACACCCCACAGCACATCGATTTATAGAAGGGTTTCCACAAAGGAAACATGTTAGGACCTCCTGTTTCACGCAACTGGTGATTGTAATTTCAGAAGGATCTATTGAATCTGAATTTAATGTTTCTCAGAATGAATCTGAGAATGTTGCTCATAGTTCGCTCGTTCCTGAAGAGGAACAAGTAGAGACAAAAAAAGCAGGGCATAATGGGCACGAGTTGCCAAATCTTGATGATCTGGCTAATGCTGCTATGCAATTCTCGGAGGAAGCACAGACTTCTCCGCCGCAGCAACAAGAAGAATTTATCCTGCAGCAAGAACAAGAACAGGCTGAACAACTGAATGTGCCTAATGAAGTTGTATTTCATCCTGCAATGTGTAAAGTCATTGTTGTGTATAGGAGGACCTTTTTAATTAAGTTTCTGGAATTTGTTAAAAATAATTGGGAAACAGTTACACTGCAAACTGTGACTTTTCGACACATTGCCCAGACTGACATGCAACAAAGTCTGTGGCAAGTAGAAAAGAAGAAATTGAAAAAGAAAATTGAAAGTCAGAAACAAGAAATTGCTGAGTTGAAAGCAAAAATGGACGAAATGCTAAAGGTAACTGGTCAAATTATGGAATGCAGACCGCCACCCAGAGTTTATGCTCTGTGCCTTAAAGAACAGTTTTTATGGTTTCAATTGATAAGAATTTCTAGAAACCAAGACCCTATAATCCATTCTACCAAAGAATTTTATGAAGCATATCAAGCAGCCCCTAACTGGTTAAGGAATTCTCTGAGTGAATTCTATTTGCATGGCTTTTTAATACCATTTGAAACATAATGGAATCCTCTTCTATACATTGGTGATATTCATTTGAGAGCATTCATGTCGTGGGCAGCAAATGAGGTGAATTATGGTAGGCAGTGGGAAACGTATGAGGAAATTGAGAAAACAGAGCCTGTCCCATTACGCTCTCAAAGTTCAAACCCACATGCAATGTTGAAAGATTGGTTTGCTTTGACATATGGTATTAATAATGTTTCAGCCAAAGCGAAAATATTTGACATCAGAAAGCAAGTATATGATGAATTCCAGGCACAACAATATTCATTTTGGAGATTAGCATATACCAGAACTGAGAAAAGATGGGAAAAATTGACTATTGGGTTAAGAAAGTCAGAACCACATGGTCCCTTAAACTTTACAGCTGCACTCAAATGAACCAGAAGATATATTCAATTGGGACTTCAAACAAGATTTGAATTGTGGCTGCCACTGACATTCAGACCCCCTGTACTAATGTGGCCCTGTATCCTCATCAAGCTACAAATCTTAATAGTGAATTAGAAGACCGCAGATATGAAAGGTGTCGGGATTTCAAAGGATTCTATTACAGGTTTGGACATCCATTCTAGAGTCATGCAGCCACTACTGACTTCAGAGAAATCACCAAGAAAGTTAATGCTGGAGGACCACATTGGGCTAAGTAGGGGGCAATGATGAGCCTAAAATATGCTCATAATTTGATGTTATGATAAACTTTTAAATGACTTTATTTTTGCTATTTCACGGCTGTTTAAACTTTGTTGAAACCTTTTATGGGGATATCTTGTAGCAAGACACTTTTATATACCTACAGCCTATTGTGTTGACTTGATTGCATTTATTGCCCTGTTGACTCCCGAAAATGGCTGGTATATCGTATACAGTTTTTGAATGGTGAAGTAGATTTAAAATGTGTGATTAATGAATAGATATCATGTATGTGCCATATACCTTTTCTTGCGCATCTGTTACCTTTTCTTTCGCAGGTTGTTGAAGAATGATCGAGTCAAAGCCTTGGTGATCTCGATATACTTGATAAAGCCATTTCACCTGCGGTGACTTTGAAGCTCCACAGAAACTCTTTAGTAGAAACCGATTTGGAAAAGATTTTTAATGACAATCAATTTGGAAAGAGTGGAGCGCTAGATTCTCTCTGGATCGGGTTGAATGCATAAATTCATTTGTGAAGTTTGTTCCTTGATTCAAGGATACACTTTACTTCCATGTCTTTCTTTGATGAAGTTAGTTAGTTAGTTGTTCTTGTTTTAAAAATAGATACTCCTCTGTAAAGTAGTAGGAAGAGGATATGAATAGAATGAGTAATAGATGATTTTTTAGGTAAGATAGAAACAGAGTAGCAGAGATCATGTAAGAATCAGTATGATAATGAAAGATAGAATCTGTTTGACCAGAAGCAGAGTTTGTTGTTAGTTTTCACACCAACAAGACAATGTATTTCATTATGTCTTCATGAATAAAGATCGATGAAGTTCTGAGTTCAGCATCTTTGTAATTAGTAGATGCTTGCTAAGGGGGCCCACTTAGTAAGTATCTGTAGTTAATTAGTTAGATGTTTTTTTCTGCTGATATCCAGTTAGCTTTCATCTTTTGAAGTTTTTTTTTAATGCAACTCAGTCTTACCTTTGCTCACGCATAGAGAGTCCATCCCTGTGACTGTTCCTGCAGCATAAGGCGAGTTCATGGTTTGTGCTTCAGTCGTAGCTGTTACAGTTTCTGTTTTAATCAAGCATAGTTGAGTTAAAGAATTCTGCATTACCATTCTGTAGCTTAGATAGAATTTCTTTCGAGTATGTATTTTTGCTAAGATTTGACCAAAACAAATTCCTAGTGCATATATTTTGCTGCGCCATTTAAAGTCTACGTCCCCTGGTTTGACAAGTAAATGAACGTCGACAGAAAGATATTTAGTACTGTCCGAGTCTTCAATTCGGGGAAAGTTTTCTTGTGATATTCATATCCTTTTGAGTGCAAGCCAAGAACATGGAATACAAACTTGATCCATACATCATGAGTAACCCAAATCAATTGAACTTTCAAAGCCTTACAACACCGATCGATTATCAACACTCACATCTATACAATCCATACATGGGATCATTACCTTCTACAAACTTCAATGGTACAAATGTGAGTATGCCCAATCAAGAGTTTGGAACACCTTTTCTGATGGTAGATCTAAATCCAAATCTACAAGTCTATCAATCGAACAATCAATGCATGAACCTTCAATTGAACAACATCATCCCATCAAATCCCTACAAGCCAAATGAGAAGGTACCAAGTAGAAGTGTTTGAAACATGAATCCAAAAAAATTTGGGATGGATACATTTGCGAAACATACGAGTATTCCAAACATGAAAAATGGTCAATTTCAACCTATCATGCCAAATTTGAGTGTCATCCCAAATCAAACACAAGTACACACTCCAAATTTGCTTAAACACAAGCCAAATCAGCTATATCAAGAGAGTCAAGATCGAAATCAAGAACAAATTTGGCGAGGTCAAATAATTGCACTTACCAAAATAGTTGAGTCATTATGCCAAGAGACATCTCCACCACCATTACCCATATCAACATCATTCCTTGGTTTAGGGCTTCCCCCTTTACCTATCACCAATCACTCCATCCAAATCAATCCCCCTAACACCAATCAAGCCATCACATCAAATCCTTTGAATATACCATCAACATCGCACCGACAGATGGTATGTAACCAAATGACAACATCGATCCTGACAAATAAAAATATGGTCTCCCAAGGACCTATCACCTCGGTCATTCTGACCATTCCTATCACCTTGATCACTCCAACCACCCCTATCACACCCATCATATCTCAAACCCTCACGATCACTCCAAGCATATCTCAAACACTTGTCACTACATCTAATATGATTTTGAATCCACCACCACCTCCACCACCACCAACTTCCACCACATCAAGCCAATACAACATGGAATTACAAGCTTCTTTTCAAAGGGGATTCCAACAATATCTAGCCAGGCAACAAGCAACACAGGCTCAACAAGTGCAACAAGCCTCTCAAGTTGCCCAAGCCTCTAAAGCTACCAAACAAACACAAGCACAAACACAAAAAATGATAGCTATTGGGAATAACGATGAACATTCAACCACTAGCGATAGCATTGACAATCTCCCCACCACAATTGCTAAAAGCAATAATCAAGATCTATCCATCAAAGTGCACATTGGAGATGTTTCTATCTTGTCTGAAGATCATATCAACACACATCAAAAGTCACTTTTCAATCATGATCAAAATCCACCAACAAAACCCAACAATGATCTAATTCAAGAAATTTCAACATCATTTGACCCTATGGTTGAAGACATTAGAAATCCCTCCACCAAAATTTTTGAAAACAATGATGAAGATCATTCCATCGATGAGCACCTTGAAGATTTTTCCACCCCATCCGATGATCAACTCACCATTAATCAAGAGCCACTTTTTAGTGATCTATTTCAAGGAGTATTAGGATTATTTGATCCTATTGACATAATGCGCAATCCGTTCACCTATGATCATGTTGAAAAGGTCTCTACATCACCTTATGAGCTAAAGGACATATCTCAAGAATTTATTCCAAAACAAGATCAAAATATTTCACCAAGGTCTAGCAATGGTCCTTTCCAAGACATGTTGACATCCTTCAACCTCATGGTTACAGATACTGAAGGAATCCTAAACTCAACACTTGAGGATATTGAACCACTCACCATGCCTAATGATGATGTCCAAGAACCCTTTGTAAGCAATCCATCCTTTGAAACTGACCCATGTCAAGAACTTGATCTAAAGCATGTTGAAAGCAACTTTGAAATAATTCAAGATGAAGAATTTGTATCTTCAAGATACTACAATAATCTAATGGACACTCTCTTATCTATGCAAGATGATCATATCCATGTAGCACATACTCCTCCATCTACCCATGAGATGCTTTCTATGGATGGACATGTAGATGATCTTCAGCTAGAACAAAATTCTATTACACAAAAAGAGCAAGTTATTGATTCCTATAGTCAAACTGAGTTATCAACATTAGGATCAGATATATCCCAAATTTAGACAAAGGACATCATGAATAAAGATATCAAACATTATCCACTCAAGGAAGCAAGTCAGACAGGACAATATAATCCAGAGTCAGCAGAGTATCCAATCGAAATAACATCATATGTAGTGATCATTGATCAGAGAATGCACTCTAAACGAGAGCTCATAGAACAAGTAGAATCAAAGCATGAAGGTACTACTTCTACCATATTGGGGGAAACTTCATCTCAAGCAAATGTCAACATAGGGAGTACGAAGAGTCCTTATGATGAAACTAGTGTCAATACTACAACCAGCCACATCATGAATCTTCATCCACCTATCATCCCATCCATGAATTGGGACCAACATCAAAAGAAAGATTTGAATCAAATCACAAAGAACATTATCAAAGAAAAAGAAGCAAATCATGATGGACAAATCAAATACAAATGGATACCATAGAATACAAAGAAAGATCATCCCTATCAAACCCCATCAGTCAAAGAAACTATGGCACAAAATAAAAAAGGGAAAAGTATCCATTTAAGATTTCCGCAAAAGAAAAAGTAGGATTTTCAACTGACATACAAAGTGTATCAAGTAGTTGGTCCTAATTCCATGCACACTTTCGTAGCCACCCATCATTGCTCATCTTCCCAAGTTTGGAGAGTCAAAGATTCCAAGCTGTCAACCAATCCATCTTGTATCCTTAAACGCGCTCCATCCATGCCTCCACACATGATATCCAGTTCTTACAATGACCATGTACTGGCAACAACCCTTCATCATAAGGATTTAGAAGGAAATCTATCGCTATGTGCGCACAAAGACAAAGTCAACTCCGGTATCAATGAAGCAGATCAAGAATCCCAAAAGTTGCATTCAAGTGCACGCATCTTAGCAAAGAAACTTCTTCAAGTAGGATATCGATGGAACATTATGACAGGGGCATCTACATCAGCAACACCTTCTGATTTAGCGCGAGCTTAAAATCTTTCAAAACATACAAAAAAATCAAAAAATATGAAAATCCAAAAAAATTAGAAAATGGATTGAAAACAGAAAAAAATCATCCTCTAGTGAAAACCACATGGGCGGCGCTTTGGGCAAGACCATTATGAAAACTTGGAAAATAGGTGTCATGTGTAGAATCAAGCATCTACGTGCACCACTTCAGTTCAAAGCATCTCATCCCATCCGAAATAAATCTAGCATTCCATCCATCCATCCATAATAATTCAACTCATCCATGAGCCATTTATTCAAATCCATTTTCATCCATCTGCATCCATGGTCCAAGTTATCTTGATCTTGAAAATTTTTGGTGCACACTTTACACTTGCTTATGGTAAACCATCTTGACATGGGCCATTTTCATTGATCTTATCCTATGCAAGATTATCTGAGCTATAAAGCACTATCCAAATGAGTTTTCTTGATCCAAAACCCTTATCTTATCACAAGATAAATCCTTGGCATACTTTGTGTGCTTACCATATCCATCCATCCATAAACCTATCCAAGCATCCACACATCGCATTCCATACATTGCTAGAAACTGGGGGTAGATATTTAGATCTCGCTTCAAAAATAAATCTTGATCTATATCCTCCAACTTATGTGGCAATCCAAACATTGACAAACATTGAACCAAATTGGTCAAACACCTGTAAGTAAAAATTCCAAATCACTAGCCCATGGCATATTTTGATGAGAAGACGTTCCTTATCAAGCTTCATCTTTCATCGAACATCAATCAAAACAATCGATATCATTCGCATCTAATTTGCACGTCAACGTCACATCACATCATCCAAAAACTTTTGTTTCAAATCAAGCATCAACAATCCTGATCAATCAAATCCAATCAACCCATCATCATCTCGGGATATCATTGTGTTTCTTAACACTATCCTTGCATTGTTGTACATCCTCAACAATGTTATCATCATCAATCGTCAGCAATCCTAATCAATCAAATCCTTGCATTGTTGTGCATCCTCAACAATGTTATTATCATCAATCGTCATCAATCCTAATCAATCAAATCCTTGCATTGTTGTGCATCCTCAACAATGTTATCATCATCAATCATCATCAATCCTATCCTTGCATTGTTGTGCATCCTCAACAATGTTATCATCATCATCAATCCATCAATTCGATCAGTCAACCTTAGCTTGGTATTCAACAAAATCCTAAACAAAGCACTGATATCATCAGACATATCCATATCCAAATCGTCAAAATCATGCAAAAATCAAAAAAACATTCAAAAATCAAAAAAATATCAAAAACATGGTATCCAAACTACATCGTCTCTAAGCTTAAACGTAGGCAAGGCTAATCTTTGATTAGCCCCAAAAACATCAAAATC
>VDFB02338712.1:0-11854 GCA_007258455.2 Sequoia sempervirens | reverse complement strand
AAAACCTCCTTCTCCTTCAAAATTCCAAGCAAAACCATAGCCATCCCCATTTTTCCCAAAATTAAATTGAAAAATAAAAATCCTAATTTCCTTATGCAAGCTCTTCTTCCAAATTTGTCCAAGCCCTAAAAATGGACTCACCCACCAAACTTATTGTTAAATGAAGATATTTTATTTTTCCAAAATCATAAAACAATTTCTATTTCCAAGTGTAATTTGCATAATATCCCTTCTTCTTTTTTTTAATAAATAAAAATCTATTTACAACCCCAAGGTCAAATAAATTTCTTTTAACAAAATATAATTCAACAATTCATAATAACATTATTTTTCAACTTTATTTCTATGAGTAAAATATAAAACATATTTCTAATTTTTGATTTACTCCAAATATCTAATGATGCCAACATGACTAAATTGATTTAATTTATCCCTATTAATTTAATTAGTCAATAAAATAAATCTAATTCAAAATTAGATTATTTTATTAATTAAATTAAATTAATTAATTAATCACTAATTTTCCAACATCTCAATAAGACAAAACAATCATCATTTATAAATTTCAAAAGCCATTTAATCACTTTTAACTTGCAATTAAACACATTTAATCATTAATTAAACTACGCAAGTCATTTAATAAACTTTAAACTTGAAATTAAATAAACACTCAAGGGAAACTGACCAAGTTAAAACAACTAACCCCGACGACAACCAGACAACACGCTATGACTAGGGTGACGACTTGGTTTGGAAAACCTAGCTACTATCTCCCAATCAATTACCATTGGTAAATGGACACGCTCACACCTATATAAGACCAGGTGGAGTTGATGTAGGTGTACGCAGAGCACGCAGCAAAAGAACATGTCGAGGCGTGCATCCATATGTATGTATGTTATGATCAACTGCGCCGTGGAGAGGAAATCGAGGTGTAGGGCACTGTAAGCCCGAGTGATACAATCTGTCCCCTTCACCAATACAGTATCTCTAACTGACGCATCTAACATCAATGATATGATCAATAGCATAAAACATCATTTAATCAGATATCTTCTAAGTTATTCTGAATCATGCCATAAGGATAACATCAGAATAAAAGAACATCACATCAACATATAACTTCCACATCATTTAGTCAATCACGGTCACAAGTAATCAAGTTCCAAAGTCCAAGCATGTTTAGACACAATCGTCGCATCATGATATAACATGTGCATCACCAAACAGTTCATGATCAAATAATCACTAAGTTCACAATCACATCATAAGCATAATCAGACATACAAAGAACCTTGCCGATCCAAAAATCCAAAATGGAGGGGTGTTACAAACTACATTCAATTTTCTATAGATTCTATTCTAACACATTTTTGAAATAATATAGATAACCCGGTTCAAATTTTTACATCAAGTTTCCTTAACTCTTAATTTTTCTAAAAATTTCCCAATTTATGGGCCTTATTTTCTATATATCCCACATGCTTGTTTTTGTTAGAGAGGTCATAGTGGTTTTCACCAAATAATCTAGATATTATCTTTACCTTAAATTTTTACCAAAGGATTCAATCATCTCGCATTAGGTGCATATGTGTCCAACTCAAAGGTCAACGCCCTGCACTCATGCAAAGAAAAAATTCTGCAACCTGAATTCCGAGATCCCTCATCATTTTTGAATAAACCAAAAATTGCAGGTCCCTCATTGGCCAAGTAATTGATGAGTTGGGATAGAATCAAGTTTAGCTCATGGGTTTGGTTGTTTCAATTAAAAAATATAGGGTACCTAATCATGAGAAGGAGGATCCTATCAAAATCATGTCATCCACTACACTTAAATAAGTGAGTCTCTTCAAATTTCCAAAAAAAATGTGAAATATGTTAGAGTTATGAAGCTTAAAAGATCAATCTACTATAGTCTTCCCACAACTTTTTGAAGTTGGACAGACTCACTTATTCAAGCTTAAGACCTTGAACATTTGAAGTCATGCACATTCAATCATTTTCATTACATATCATCTAAATCAAATACAATTTGGATCACATCATTTATCATTACAAAAAAAATATTACATCACATTGCATAATCTAATCCATCATCCATAAATCATATCAAATCATCGACCATGCATTAGCATATCATCATTGTATCCATCACATATCATAACATCAGAATCATCACGATAAAATGGAAATCAAATGCATCCATCATAATCATCATGATCATCATCATAAGAAATCATAGACACATAGATCAATTATCATCATCGCTGCATATCATATATATATCAAAATAATGTCAAGCGTACAAGGATATCCAACTATCGAGAGGTACATCATCACAAATGGAAAAAATCATAATGTCTCAATTGAATCAGTGTATGCATCAGGTCTCATTACATCATCAAGACTTAGTCTATTAATCAATCCTATACTGGGGCATACCAATCAATCAGAGAAGTCAAACCACATTGCCCAATCAAATCTGAATTTTCCTGCACTAGATGCAAAAATCCTCCTATGATCATAACATATCGTAAATCAACAATCTTATCAATCAATTGAACCTCGCCTATCATGAGGTTCATCAATCCAACCAACCTCACCTATCATGAGGTTCATCAATCAAATCAACCTCGCCTATTATGAGGTTCATCAATCAATTCAACCTTACCTATCATGAGGTTCATCAATCAATGCACCTCACCTATCATGAGGTTAATTAATCAAACTATCATTGATCCTCACCTATCATGAGGTTTATCATCAATCTATCATTCAACCTCGCCTATCATGAGGTTCATCAATCAATTCAACCGCACCTATCATGAGATTCATCAATCAATGCACCTCGCCTATCATGAGGTCAATCATCAATCTATCATTGATCCTCACCTATCATGAGGTTCAATCAATCCAACCTCGCCTATCATGAGTTTTATCAAATCAATCAACTTATAATTGATCCTCGCCTATCATGAGGTCAATTATCATCATCCTATCATTGCATCTCACCTATCATGAGATCAATGGACATCTAATCTATCAACATCATCAATCATCATCAACACAAAGGTTGAACACGATCATCAAACATCAAACACAAAGAGGCAACATAAGGCATCAATTAATCAATTAATCAATCTAGCAGGCTCAATCAAATTTTGAGAGATAAATCGTCTCTAACATCAAACTATCATTGAATCCAAGTTGGATCATCAAAATATCATCACAACACCATCACATCATTCCAAAATTTCATTTAACATACACAAATTCACCAATTTATCTCTCAAGGGGGCATATATCTGTCAATACCTAAAATTCAAAAGTCTAGAGCATTGTTTGAGGCATCAAAATTTGACATCATCTAGGGAATTGAAATCTTCTGTTAGCATCAATATCAAAATTTTCTTTAAAGCAACGTGTAAACACATTACTTCAAAGAGCGGAAAAATGTATACACCTAAAAATGGTCATCACATTTAGTTAATTAAATACAACTCATTTGATTAATGCTTCAACTACATATAAATAAGGTCTTACTTTATTTATACTGTTCACTTTCCTTTTAATTCTCCAAAATCACATTCTTCTAAATATTTAAATTAAAAAAAACCCTAAACATGTTTATTTAATTGATCTTCCTTAATCTTGATTAAGAATTAGAGCACATTTCTACAACTTTTTGTGTGCCACCTCTTAAAGGTCACATGAAAATAAATAAGCCTAATTATTAATTAGAATTATCCTCACACACTTCCACCAATGAGAAAAAGCACATGGCGTTATTCCCTCACACTTCCAACAAATTTGGAGCACATGGGTCTTTGTTTCACACACTTGGGAATCCCATACATTTGGCAGGTTTCCAACTGGTCAAAGGATTCTCTCCACTCACATGGCATGTTGTCTTTGGTCAAGGGGACAACATCCTAATTCCTTTCATCTCTAGCATCTATTATTTCTCCTTCGAATCTAGGCCATTGATAGGTTCCACCTCACAAAAATGCTTGAGAAACCCTATAAATACACCCTCTTGCCTTAGCATTTATCATCCATAATTTGAGTAACGTTACTATGTAGGTTTATCTTAGGAGCTTGGAGCTTTCATGGAGTCTTATACTTAGTTTTCATATCATGTGTTACTTTTCATTCTCATCTTAGATTAATTAATTGCTTCATAGTTACATTTTATCATCTCCATTGCATCATAGTTACATTTTAGGTTAGTTTGTTTTATGTTTTCATTTGATCGTATGCATAATCATGGATAGTTCATTATAGTTTCATATCATCTCACTCATCTCCAATTTTTCATCTATCATCAAAATCATCCTTTGTTTATCATTGTATCCATTATCCTTTCCATCATTTTGTTTCATTTATAAGCATACCACTAATGACTCTAGCACACACTTGCACATATAAATAATCTTAGCTTGTATATTAAGCATCAAATTTCATTTTCTACATAGTCATTTTAACAACCATTGTGCCCATAGAAATCTAAGGGCCAAACAGATTAATAAATCCCTAGAAATAGAGGACAATGATACATATTTGAAAGATTTGATTGTAGGGTATGTGCAGGATCATCATGGAAAAAATAGGCCCTTACGTGGCAAAAAAATTCAGAAAAATCGAAGTTAGGCAACTTGACGTAAAAATTTGAATAAGTTATCTATATTATTTCAAAAATGTGTAAGAATAGAATCTGTAGAAAATTTAATGTAGTTTCTAAACTACTAGGTATGTTTAAAAAAATAAAAATCTATTTGGTGAAAATTTGAAATTTCAATGCATTGGTACTTAAATTTCAGAGAAAAAATAAGAAGTGTTTTTTCTGACCACCCTAACCACAATAAAATGATAATATATTTTTATAAGATTTTAGATATAAGTAGAGGACTCATGCCCCAATGTGATGCATATTTTTTTGTAATTTTTTTCCAAGTAAATAATTAATTATGAAAATTTTATTACAACTTTTAAAAAATATAAAAACTCGTATGTCTGACCACCTTAATTTGGTCAAAACTTCATGAAATTCAATTTTTCTTTTTTTAATCCTATAGTATGCAAAGAATAGAATGTGACGCATGTTTTGGATTCAAAAAATGTGATATCGTTTCAAAGCTATATTTTTTTTCAATCAGCCTATCAATCAAGACTTTAGTCATTATTTGAATAGAAAATGAATAATAATTACTTATTAAATTCAAAGTAAAGCATAATTTATATCGGTAGAATGCTGAGAATCTCCTTTAAAAACCCTTTTCATTTCATCAATTTTGGGTAAAAAATTAGTCGTCAGCCACATACCCATCATATTGCCACTTTTTGGCCCATTGCAATCCTGTACATACCATGTATTACGAATAGAGTAGTTTTACTTGCTTCAAATTTTGAATGTAAACCGTCTCATTAAGGTTCAAGTGTTGACATATAAATCTCTCCACATTCGACACATGCACAATGGGTAGATGTTGAGAGGACCAACATTGGCACATATTATGATGGATCCATAATGATTGGAGGAGAAAGAGATGGAGGATGTGGGGATAATGAAGTTGGGATAATGAGTTTTGGGACATAGGGGTCCAAAATATATTTAGGAGATAAAGTATGGGGATGCATAACTTTTGAATTAATAAATTTGAATGCCAATATGGATTTTTCATTTGAATGCACATCTTTTTGTTTTATGATCCACATGGTGTTGATTTCTTCTTTGGTGGGCCAAATGCATGGTCATGCTTTTGTTTCATAACTTTTTCCCTGTTGTTTCCAAAACCATTTCAATTGTCAAAATCAACTTTCATTCACCATCTAAACGTAGGATCAAAGGGGAATTCACAAATTTCTGTCCAACCACTTTCTTCAAACATGAAACACGAGAAAAATTGTGCATTTTGTAACTTGGTGGAAACTTTAGCTCACATGCTACTTCCCTAACCTTTCTGATGACTTTGAAAGGTCCATAAAATTTTGGTTTGATATTTACTGCCCCACTTTTCCTTAGGTTACTTTGCTTATATAGATCTACAAACTCACAAAAACCAATTCACCAACCTCAAAAACTCTCTCTATTTTCTTCTTGTTTGCATACAACATTTTTCGATATTGAGCATCATGCAAGTTGTCTTTAAGAGACCTCAATTTCTCTTGAATTTTTTGCACAAAGTCACTTGCTACAGTGACTCTACTATCTGAAAACAATAAATCAACAAGAGAAAGAGCATCATAACCATATAGATAATAACAAAGATATTTTCCAATGAACATGTGGTGAGAGGTGTTATAACAATACTCTCATATATGCAACCATTTCATGGGTATGTGCAGGATCATAATGGGCCAAAAAGTAGCAATATGATGGGTATGTGGCTGACGAATTTTTTTTACCGAAAATTGATGAGACAAAAAAGGTTTTTAAAGGAGATTCTCAACTTTCCACCAATATAAATTATGCTTTACTTTGAATTTGATAAGTAATTATTATTTATTTTCTATGCAAATTATTACTAAAGTCCTGATTGATAGGCTGATTGAAAAACATCTATAGCTTTCAAACGGTATCACATTTTTTGAATCCAAAACATGTGTCACATTCTATGCTTCACATAGTATAGGATTAAAAAAAAAAAATTGAATTTCATGAAGTTTTGACCAAGTTAAGGTGGTCGAATACAATGAAGTTTTCTATATTTTTAAAAGTTGTAATAAAATATTCATAAGTAATTATTTACTTGGAAAAAAATTTACAAAAAAATATGCATCACATCGGGACATGAGTCCTCTACTTATATTTAAAATATTATACAAAAATATTATTATTTTAGTGTGGTTAGGGTGGTCAAACAAACACCTACTTCTTATTTTTTCCCTGAAATTTAAGTACTACTACATTGAAATTTAAAATTTTCACCAAATAGAATATATATATTTTTTAAACAAACCTAGTAATTTAGAAACTACATTCAATTTGCTACAGATTCTATTCTTACTTATTTTTTAAATAATATAGATAACTTATTCAAATTTTTACGTCAAGTTTTCTAACTCTGATTTTTCTCTAATTTTTTTGCCACTTAAGGGTTTGTTTTTTCCATGATGATCCTACACATACACCCAAGAACCATGTTAATTTGAAACATAATTCCTCAAATATCCTTCTATCAACTTATTCAAAAAATTTATTTTCCTATCCATTTGGGAATGATTTCTTGTGTTGAATGTGAGCTTTGTTCTTGTTAAATGAAACAATTACTTCCAAAAAATAACTAAGAAACTTGTTGTCCCTATCAAGTTAAAAATGTTCCTAGGAAATCCATGTTTTCAGAAAATCTCTCTAAAGAATAATTTTTCTATTGGGGTGCTCTAAATTCAGATGTGATAAGAAATAAATGTGCATATTTTTTCAATCTATCAACCATCCTAAATATGAAATATTTACATTGTGCTTTAGACAGGCATGTGATGAAGTCCATGGAGATTCTTTCCCATTTTTGCTCAAGAATTGGAATTGGTTGAAGTAATCCAGCTGGAAAAATATTCTCTCTTGTTTTGTTGAGAAACCATACATTCTTTGATTTGTGTGATCACATCTTCTTTTATTCTCTTCGAATAAAACCTCTCTATAACTTTCCTATGTGTTATAATACCCTTGATGACCTCCAGAGTGTCCTAGAAAACTTTCAACAAATTCTCCTTAATTTTGAACCCCATTACCAAGTATATCCTATTTTTGTAGTAGATTATTCCATCAATGATAGTGTACCTTTCATCTTCCACTTTTCCATCCAAGATGTTAGAGACGAATGAATCCTTCTCATATTCTGAAATTATGATTACTTTCTAATGAACAGTGATAGTGGAAATAAAATACAAAACAAAATTCCTAAAAAGAGCATCAACAACCACATTTTTCTTCCCTTTATTATACTCAGTCTCAAAATCATAAGCTTACAATTCAATGACCCATTTTTGTTGGTGATCATTCAAATCCTTTTGATTCAAAAATAATTTCAAACTATTGATTAGTCTTAACCATAAACTTCCCACAAACAAGATATTGCCTAAACTTGTCTAATGCATGCATTATTACCAATATTTTTTTGTCATAAGTATAGTACCCTCTCTCCAATTGGTTTTGTTTTATACTCTCAAATTCTATGGGATGTCTCTTTTGAGTTAGAATAGCCCTAAGACCTTCCCAAAATGCATCACATTTGACAACAAATGGAAGAGAAAAATCAGTAATTGCAAGCACTAGGTAGAAACTCATTACCTTTTGAGCTATTCAAATGTACCTTGAGCTTCTTGAGTCCAAACAAAAGCTCCTTTCTTAGTTAAATCCTTCAAGGGGTAGCAAGATGAGAGAAAGCTTTAAAAAATCCTCTATAATAACTACATAACCCAAAGAACCCTCTCAATTTAGTAAGATTGGTGGGTGGAGGCCAATCTATGATGGCTTGAATCTTATGTTAGTCATCTTGCTCTCCCTATGAGCTTATGATATGTCCCAAATATTAAATTTCAGTTACCCCAAATTCACACTTAGATAATTTATCGTAAAAGGATTTCTGCTCCAAAATTCCCAAAATTGTATCTAAATGTTCCAAATGCTCCTTCCAAGTTTTGATGTAGATCAATATGTTATTGAAGAACACTAAAAGAAATTTCCTAAGCTACCTACATAAAAACTTATTCATGCAAGATTGGAAATTTTTTGGTTCATTTGTGAGACCAAGTTGCATGAAAATATATTCAAAATGGCCATAGTGACAATGAAAATTATTCTTCTCAACATCCTCCTTCCTTATATGGATTTGGTGGAAACCATACCTAAGTTCAATTTTTGAGAAATAAATTTTCCCATGCAACTCATTAATAAGTTCATCTATACTAGTGATGGGATATCTATTCTTAATATTTTTCTTATTAATAGCTCTATAATCTATACACATTCTCATTGTGTCATCCTTATCTTTCACCAAAACTATAGAAGAGGCAAATGGACTAGAGCTAGGCCCTATGAACTGCAAATTAAGAAGTTCCTAGATGGTTTTGTCTATCTCCTCCTTATAACTCCATGGGTGATGGTAGGGAGTATTAATTATTGGTCAGTCACCCCATTCTAACTCAATGACATGTTGAAACCCTCAATTTTGTGGTAACCCTAGTTACAAATCATTAAAAATAAGACTACATGTATTAAGAATCGACTAAATTTCAAAACTATTTTTATCTTGCTTCTATGAAGAACTTGTAGTGTGGATCAAGATTGTTGCTTTCCAAGCTACTTGTCCCCTTCTGAAATTTCTCTCCATCCTCTTTGATGTAACCACTCTAGTTGCCCCATTTGATAGGCCTCTTAACAAAATTTATTTCTCATTGGCTTGAAACTTGAACTCCATGGTTTGGTGGTTTGTCCAGTATCCCCCAATAGAATTTAACCATTAAACACCCAACAACACACTAGTTTCTCCTATTTTAATGAAATAAATTTCATCACATACCTCATAGTAATCCAAATTCATTTTGAGTTATCAAATCACACAGCTATAGGGTATAGTAAAACCATCAATTATAGTGATACTGAATCCTTTAAAGTATTATGCCTTCAATCCTTCTTGGATACATAACACTCATGTATAAAGTTATGTGTTGCACCACTATCTATGAGGATAGTTTTCCTTTGTCCAAATATAATTCCTTGAACTCTGAATGGGTGATATCTAGGTGATCTAGATAGGGTTGCTATGGTAACTCCCTTACTAGTTTTTCTTCTTCCTCTGACCCCACCTCCTCTTTTGTATTGTGAAATTCCTCATTATCATATGTATTTGAATCTAAAACTACCTTAATAAAATACATTTATCCTTTCCCCAAAAATCTATGTCACAGAGCCCATGTTTCTCTACAAGTAAAACAAAGTTTTTTCTTCAAAGTTTAAATTTTGTCACCTCATCCACCTTCTTGATAGCTAAATTTGGAACATTATTTTGTGAAGGAATTGAAGGAGTCCCTTTTTTAAAAAAATTCCCCTATGATGCCATGGATTCGATGGTTTAGATTGATGGAAACTTACTTTCTCGGTCATGGAGACTTCCAAATGCAAACTCCTCTTGATTGCTTCGTACAAGGTAATAGGTGAGTATGCCTTAACTAACCCTTTAATAGGTTCTTCAAGTCCCTCTAGGAAGAGGTATATTATCCTCTTTTAAGACATATCTGACAACATAGAAACAATATTTTGATATTTTTTAGCATACTCATCAATGGAATTACTTTTCCTTACGCTAGAAAACTCTTTAAAATACTCCACTTTATCCTTAAGCTCAAATCTATCTACTAACCTTTTATTGAAATTGTTGATGTGTTTTTTATGCACTTTTCAACACAGGCAATGCGTAGGTGCACTACCTCTCTTGAAAGACAATCTTCCACAATCAGATTGCAGAACACTATCCCAAGGTCTCTAATGTCAGGTCTTGACAGTGCTTGGAATATCTCAGTTGTTTGATGTGATTTGCTAGAATCACAAGGCGGTCTTACAGATGAGGCGGTCCTTCTGAGATGAGTTACAAAAGCATGGAAGTTGGGTTTTGCAAATGCAGTTTCAAAGTGCTGAGTGAATGAGCGATGGCTATCCTCCAAAAGCAACAAGTTGAAACTCATCAAATTCATCACATTTGATTTAACTTCATGGTATTTGGATCCTACTCTAACCAAGTTAATAAAAATAGTAAAAGGAGAAGGGTTAAGAAAGCTATTCTAATCTAAGCTATGAATGAACAGTAACAATGGTGGCTGCTAAAGTAGACAGGCTTCCTAAACTGGGTTTTGCTTGGCCAAGAGAAACCTACAGTTGCACAAAACCAGTGCAATCTTCTAAGGACTGCAGATTTTCAAAGTGCACATGCACATCACGCACATGTAATTGAACTTAGTTGCAACAATAAGTAATGAGTTCAGACTAGCTTTGCAAAGTGACTCATCATCAATGAACCACAAAAAGCATGAGCTGGAAATCCATCAAATACTAAAACATCAAACACCATCACCACTCCCATTCAAGAAACTAACACTAAAACTAACATGGAAGGTGAACCATGCATACATCAAGAGAAAACTCAAAAGGAACACCCATAAATCATGCAATGCTGCTTTCTATTGCTGCAAAATGTCTTTACATCAATTCTCCAACCCTTACAAATGAGGGGCAAGCCCCTATTTATAGTTTTCCAAAGCCCAAATGAATGGCTAGGATTCAATTACAATGAGTGGATCAGATTCAATTACAATAGGGTTTCACCTACCCCACAATATTCAACAATTAAAAATACATTCCTTGTCTTTTGTTTGTTTTGTCATCTAGTGACAGTCACTATAGCAATTTTGTCATTTAGCTGATTGCCCTTTCCACTATAGCTAAAACCATCTGAAAGTTGTCTTTTGCTTGATGTGTTTGTAGTGTTCTTCCTTTGAGCAAACGAGTTCGTCGACGATTGGCATCAATGGAATGCTGGCCCCTGATCCAAGCAGAAAGCTCCTTAGAAATCATCATCATCTAGAAAAAGGGGTAGGAAAACTCCCTCAATGGGCCTCTTCGATAGACCTACGAAAGGCTTCTTGACTCCTGCAAACACGAAGTGTCGTAAGTGCATTTATACACGAGTTAAGGAAAATGTCAATAAAACCTACAAATTACCTGTTAGATCTATCCATGCATCATCAAAAGATCTTGATATTCATATTTGGAGCTCATTTGGACCATAAACATTAATGTGTGCTTCAAGGGTGCGAGTGCCAGAGGGCGGAAAGATGGCGGAAGAAAGCTAGAAGGCAG
>VDFB02338711.1:0-19452 GCA_007258455.2 Sequoia sempervirens | reverse complement strand
GAATAACACTTTTATAGTCAAAAGATATATTTTTAAGGTAAAAGGTGCAAGGTACCTAAAATATATATTTATATAATAGTACACGAATTATAAAAGGCCTTTTAATGACAAGAAATTAAAAAAAAAGGACCTAAGTTGTCCAGACAAAAGCTTTATCATGCTTACCAAAAATAAAATGGCTTTATAGAATCCCAATACAAGCACTTTAAAAAAAATTGAGCTAAAGGCTCATTTACATTTATCAAACTAGGGCTAGGTTGGGCACCATCAGTGTTTGGAACAAGCTCGAGATATGGGGTCAATGGAGGTGAGTGGTGACTTAATAGGAAAGGAAGAGCCTGAAATATCTCTTTAGTGTTCTCTAAAAACTCGCCACTTAACTCTCCTCTATGATCCTAAAGCGAGTTGTGTACAATAATGTTACATGAATTGTGAAAGTCATGCTTAATGGAAAAGTACATACACATTGCAATTGGAGAAGTTTGGACATCTGTGATCTTGAATAGACTTCCAATAGGACCATTACTTTCCTTCAATAAATCATATTCATGAAAGGATTTCTAAAATGAATCCTGAGAGATGTAGGACTCCTAGATATAGTGGAATGCCAACTTGACTATTCATGCATCTTGTAACAGGTCCAATGCATTGGACAAGAATGTTCAGGTAATATAAGATGGAAAGATTACTTATGGGTGGTCCAAGAGTTTATCATGATTTGATACCACATGCAATGCCTCCTCCACTATAATGAGGTCTATAAGATGGACCCTAATATTTCCAAATCAATTGCAAAATAATCGCATGTTCAAAGAATTAGCCATCATGATCTCAATTCTCCTTTGGTTGAAACACTAGCACCTATAGAGAACCAAACAAAGTCAACGAATGTCATGCAATCTTACCAAATTTATAATTTAATATTATTTACTTGTGTGAAGCATAATTCCTTCTTTTTGGAGGCATCGTCAGCACATGGGAGAATCATTGCAAATGTTATTTTGACTAAAATTTGACTTCAAGAAGAGTACTTCGAAGCATTGAAAAGATACAAGAATTAAATGGCTTGTTGTACCTTAATCATTATCAATATCAACATACAATAAATTCTTCACTTATCAAAACTTATAAATTCATTAAGTAACTTAATCATTATCATTTAGCATTTGATATTTTTGCCACCGACACTATGATTTTTCACAAACTTACTAGCATATTTTCCAAATAATGAATTTTTATTTTTTAATATTTAAATAATTTGCCATTGAAGTTATTTTTTGGTTTGCATACAATTTTAATTTGGAAAAAAAATTATTTTATTGGTTTGCATACAAGTTTAATTTGCCAACAAAAATATTTTATTGGTTTGAATGCAAGTTTAATTCACCAATGAAATTATTTTATTGGTTTGCATAAAACTTTTAATTCACCAACAAGATTATTTTATTGGTTTGCATACAATTTTATCACTAACAAAATTATTTTATCGGTTTCAACAAAAGTATAATTTACCAAGATTTTCTACAAATTTCTAGTCATTAAAAAAGTATCACCAATAGAATTAATATTTTTTCTAGAAAAGAGATTCGCTAATAGAATTAATATTTGTTTTGAAATAATGCAATATTGGTCAAGTTTTTATATATTTTCATGGGGGGTTTCTTAAAGTTATCCCTACTCCACTCATGAGCTTTCTAATCTAGTAAGTTGTATATGCATGATTGACCTTGATGGTGGGAAATCCTATAATCAATTTGCATATGCAAGGGCCCAACATGTTACCAAACCAACAATTAATGATGAACAAGAAGACTTCATTTCTTATCTTAATGAATTGGATTTTGTATTATAAAAAAATAAACCCTAGGATTAGTGCCTAGATCATTAAAATCAATCTTTTTTTCCAAATTAACATTATAATCCAAACCAAGAAATTGGTTGATAGAGTTGCAGGTCCCTTCAAAACTGTTTTGTACTAGGTTTCAGGTCCCATCAAAACCTGTCTTATCCTTAATAAAAAACAAGGGTATGAGATTGGCTAATAGCCCGAAAGGAGAGTCAATATACCATAGATGTATTTATTGTATTTCTCTGAAAATTGATCAATTGGATTTAAAGTACATGAATTGATTAAATTTAACTATGTAAAATAATCTAAAAACATGAATTTCTGCATAGACAAAATTGCAATTATAAAAATAAAAGACAGATCTAAGGAGGGAAAAATTGTGTGTGCCTGTTGTAGAGACTTTCTAATGTCTAATCAACTTGGTGCTAGTAAGTATACATGCAACTTATAGGATGAACTCCTAACTGAGTAGTTCATCTTTCACAAGAGGTTGCATTTAATTATCAACCGGGGACTCATAAACTTTAGATAGTGCTGGAAAAATATATGCATTCACAGATCCTAGACACATCCTACATCAATGGAGTATAGGAAAATACACATGTACAAAAGATTGTAAAACCTCAAAAATGAAGTAAATTTCTAATTCATAAAATAGGGGAAAATGAATGTAAATTGTTACCTTATGATACAAGTACCTAATGCTTAAGAAAGTAACTGTCAACTGTCAAAACTGTAGTGTTGTAAACTAGCTAATTCCTCTAAAATATGAAACCAACTTGAAGCTACAAAGTTCAAATGAAAACTACAGAATGGCATTCATAAATTACAACACATGCATATAACTAGAAACTACTAACTAAATTCAATAGTGCACTATTTAATATAATAATATAAAATGAAGTGGATTAGCAATACCTCAAGTGGCCCTTGCTTAAATTGTTGATTCCATACAAGTTGTCAAACACTCACTTACTTAGAAAATCATGATGTCAAAACCAATTTCCTTTATTGTATTCTAACACTGAACTCTTACATACAATCCAATAGGAATCTACTGAAGATCTCTTAAATTCATCACATATTCTATTTGATGAGCTCAATCAATGGCTCAATTTTGATGAGATTCATTATCTATTTTTTGTTGCTATCATAAACTTTGACACTGGTTGTAGAAATTTTCTATATTGTTTCCCTTATAACCATAGACCTTGGCATAAGTTTATCCTTGTGGTTTTTAATGACATTATCATGCTATGTGGATTACCTATGTTCAATTTACAAGTGGTTGAATGAATGTTACTAAGGTAATTATAGATATACATTTTTTTGTGCGTGCTAATGCTATTTTGCAGGTTTCCACTAAAATGTTGATGTCAGCAAATCCTACTACGTGGGAGAGATTCTTGCCAGTTGGTCGGTTACCAAGAAGTCAAGAAGCTGATCATTAAAGAAGTCAAAGCAGGAAAACTCTTATAGAGGGAAATTCCTAATTCAAATAAAAGAATGTAACTACCTTTTTAATGGTCATTTTTGTCTGTTGAGAAAATCTAGGAAGTGTGTTGTGCTAGATTCCCATTGGAGCAAGTCTGCATTGACCGATTCAACACATGCATAACTTCCTCCATCTTTTTCTATGCTTTCAATAAGTGGCACCCTCCTATTTTGATGGACTCAGATGCCTGGGTAGTTAGGTTTAGTCAATAGTTTTTCTCTCTATAAATAATGGTTAGATGCCCTTTTTGATAAGGTTGGATATTCTAAGTTTGTACTTGCATTTTCTAGTTTTACAGTTCTATTGTTGAGATGTTGTACTTATGCTTTCAAGAAATAATATGACATTTTGAGTTGCTGCATTTGAGTTGTGTAAGGGTGACTCACCCAAGGGGCCCACTTGGTGAGAATTCCATCTATTAGTTTAAAATTTATTTTTTTTGTTCAGTAGTTAGTTTCAGTTTTAGCAACTGTTTGTTCCTATAGCCACTAAAATTCCATTTTGTGACTATTCTTGCAACCAAGACAAACAGAGTAGTTTTCTGTCTGTTTGTTGGAATTTACATTTCTATCATTCATCTTCAGTCCAATTGTTAATATTTGGTGCAAATGTTGATTTATTCTCAATGTTTAAGTTGATTTAATTCCAACATTTTATTTCCAGTATTGTTTCTTTCCTAGTTTATGGATGATTGCAATGAAGTCCTAGTGCACATACAGTGCTGACCCATTTCAATTTTACGTCCCTGGGTTGACAATTAAATGCACCTTCATGATGATTGAAATAGCTACTTAGTGTAGATGTCCAATCTTTAAGTCACAACTCTAAGGGCTTAGTTATTAAACCATTAGAGGAGGCCAACATTTTTGGTGCCATTATCGGGGATGGTGTCAAACTAGGGAGTTCTTTGGAGTCATTGATAGTTTATTTCTTGTTGTAGTATCTCTAAGAGTAGTTCTTAGTATACCCCTCATTTAGGGAAAGTAATGACCTGCTATTCTTTCACCAATTATTTGCGTGAGATGGTTGATACTGAGTTGATACCGCATTCATAGAGGAAGGAGAAGAGATGCTTATGGGAGATTCCTTCATAATGACCCTGATCCATTTCAACTAGAAGAGATTCCAAATCTTCCAAGAGAAGAAGAAGAAGAAGAAGATCCATACCCTTTTACTGATGCATTTCCCAATCTAACTAGTTTTGAAACTTCCGCTGAAGACCAAAATCTATTTGAGAACCCATTTGATTTGGAACTCCATCAAGTAGGCATGGGTGATGCAAATAGAAACAAACCTAGCCAACCAGCATTTCCATTCCCCATTGCTCATCAGAATGAAGTTGACAACCTCAAAAATATCCTTGCTTAAGTCCTTCCTAAGTTCTATGGGCTTGTCATAGAAGACCCTGATACCTTCTTGTTTGAGTTTGATATCCTCTTATGAAGCTATGACTATACCACTGATGCTCATAGGCTTAACCTATTTCCTACCACCTTGAAAGAGGTTACGTTGAGATGGTTCATGAGCTTAGGCATGAATACTATAAAGACTTGGGATGACATGAAGACAAAGTTCCTTGATAAGTACAAGGAATATTGTAGGGGCAGTGACATGAGAGGAGATAAAATCTTTAGGATGGAGCAAAAGGAAGCTGAGAGTTTGGAGGATTACATTTGAAGGTTTATGTTTTGCCTACATAAATCTCCACATCATACACTCAATGAAGAGTCTCAAAAGCTTCTCTTCTTGAGAGGAATTAATGAGAGATGCATTGAGGCTTTAGCCTGATGGGAGGAGGAGATATCACCCAAGCTCCTTGGGATGATATTAAGAAGCTATGTCAGAACTATTCTAGGGAAGATTCAAAGAAAGGGAGATCTTACCAATCCTTTATGGGAAAATCATCCGCCAGTGGTGTTTCAAATATGGAGATTACTCACTTGTTGGCAGACTTCAAACAAGACATCATAAACAATCTAGCTACTCAGCTGGATACACTTCAAGAAAATAAAAAACATTAGGAGGCAGGGGAAATGTTAGTAGAATATTGCCCTCATTGCAGACAAAAGAAGGACTATAGATACAAATTGGTGGCTAACATTGACAGTAAGTAGATCCCACCTGAGTTCAAGCCAATCCATGGTGATGATGATCAATTCTACTACATTGCACAAAGGAGACCATGGGCTCCAAGACAAGGTATGCCACCGGATCCATTATCCTTTGTTGGGCCTTATTTTAATTCTTATACATCTAGTAACCAATGGTAACCCCCATATCCATCCAACTATGGAGGATATCCACCACAGCCTTGGAATAACCCTCCAAATACCTAGCCCAATCACCAAAACTCTCCACCCCAATGGTAGCAACCTCAGGGGAATTGGCAGCAGTTTCAGGGGAATTGGCAACCAACTCCAGGAAACTGATAGCAAATATCCCAATGGAGGGGAGGACAAAAATGGCCAAACCAGACAACTAGCTACATGCAACCACCTTCTCAGCCCCAACAACCTACGATAATTCCTCCTCCTACTATCTCACGTTCAAACACACCTAGACCTACTAAGTTACTAGCTCAACCCACACCTAACCCAAATAACAAACCACAACAACAATCAGTCTATTCTTCCAAATCAATTTCCTACATATGTTGTGAGTGTAAGTGACATCCATTTGTGTTTAGGAACTACTTTTCTAGTTCCTTCCACCCCCATCATCACCAAGCTTCCTATGGAGGAAGAAGAGCACCTGAATGTTCCCATTCAACCAAGTGTTCCTAAAAATCATGAACCAGTTCCAGTCCAGCAGAATGAACAATAACCACCATTTCCTCGAAGGTTGGAAATTGTTAAACAAAAGGAAGAGAAGGAAGAAACAACCTTTGACATTCTAGATCAGTTGAAACATATATGTGTTAAGATACCTCTATTTCAGGCCATAAAGGATGTTCCCATATATGGAAAAGCAATTAAGGAAGCATGCCTCAAAAATCCAGGCGGGAAAAAGAAATACCCCACTACTGTTCATGTGGTGGGATAGCTAGCTAATATCATGCTTGGGAGAGTCACTATTCCCAAATACAATGACCCAGGTAATCCTATGGTAGGAGTTGTTATAAATGGGATCCAAATGAAGAATGCTTTGATTGATCTGGGAGCAACAATAAATGTGATGACTAAGGATATCCTGCAACAACTAAATGTTGCAACCATGCGACCTACTCTTACTATCATGCAACTTGTTGATAGTTCCACTATTAAACCTGATGGCATAGTAGAGGACCTTGTGGTAACTCTAGACTCTTAGGAGTAACCAACAGACTTCATGATTCTTTCTCCTAAAGCTACACTAGGTGGGTATCCCATTATTCTAGGAAGGCCATGGCTAGCAATAGTTGATGCCTACATTGGATTTTGGTCAATAGATATGGCCATTTCTGAAGGGAAAAACACCAAAAAGCTTGTTCTATACCCTCTTGCTCAACCATCCCATGATATGGATAACCCCATATGGCTACATATTGGAGAAGAAGCTGAGGAAGTCAATTATGTGGCACAACTTATGATGTTAGAAAAAATTTATTTCTTGCAACTTCAGGAGGAAGATGAAGTATTGTCCAACATAATTTAGAACCATTATGAAGTGGAGGAAGCATCATTCTCACATGCATCTAGTTCTGTTGGTTCAGTGAAGACACTCTTGCCTGCTCTTCCTACAACTGAACTTCCTACAACAACTAATATGCTTCATACATTGCTACCACATGAAATAATGGTACCAAGCATTAGTAAAACAGCTATGATAGAGTTAACCACCCAAGTACAAGTGTCAGAAGGAAAATGTCTAAATATTAACAACAAATTGAGCCAAGAGTAGCAACTGGCCTTGACAAACTTGTTCATCAACATGCATTTGCATGGGACTACCATGATATGAAGGGATTGGACCCCAAGCTCTGCACTCATAGGATATGTATCAGAGATGATTGCACACCAATGAGGCAACCACAATGAAGAATCAACCCTGCATTGAGGGAAATTGTAAAAGGGGAACTGCAAAAATTATTAGATGCATGATTTATTTACCCCATCTTAGATAGCCAGTGGGTGTCTCCATTAGTGATTTTTCCCAAGAAGGGAGGAAAGTGGAGAGTTTGTGTCAACTCCAGAGAGCTCAAGTCTACCACTAAAAAGGATCATTTTCCCCTTCCCTTCATTGACCAAGTATTGGATTCCCTTATAGGCGAGCAGTATTTCTCTTTTCTAGATGGATTTAGTGGCTATAACCAAATACAAATTGCACCTGAGGATCAAGAGAAGACCACCTTTACCTATCCATGGGGGACTTATTCCTACTCATTACTTCCATTTGTCTTTTGCAATGCACCTACAACTTTCCAAAGGGAAGTCATTAGCATATTTTCAGATATCTCACATGATTGCATGGAGATTTATATTTTTCCTACCTATGGTGTTGATTTTAATGAAGCATTGGAAAATATCAAGAGATTCTTATAGAGATATGAAGACCATAATATGTCTTTAAACAGTGTGAGATTCTTCATGTTGATGTAGGAAGGTGTAGTCCTTGGCCACTACATCTCTCACAAAGGAATTCAAGAAGATCTTGCCAAGATTGAGGTAATCACCAATCTGCCTATACCTACAAAGCAAAAATATGTCAGAAGTTTCTTGGGACATGCAGGCTACTATAGATGTTTCATCAAAGATTTCAGTAAAATGGTAGCACCATTGTACAATCTCCTAACCAAATATGTTGAGTTACAATGGGCAGAGGACTATGATAAGGAATTCTCTTATTTGAAAGCAACTTTAACCCATGCTTTTGTACTCAAAGGCCCCAATTGGGAGCTTCATTTTCATATTCATACAGATGCATCAAACTATGCTATAGGATTTTTCTTGGGATAGAAAGAAGGAGCTGCTATTTATTTTGTTAGCAAAAACCTACAAGGAGCTGAATTCAATTATATAGTGATAGAAAAGGAAATGTTGGCAGTGATCTATGCCCTTAACAAATTCAGGCACTACATAACATGCTATTAGGTCTTTGTGCACATAGACCATGCAGCCATTAGGTACCTCACAGATAATCCCTTTCCCTTAGGTAGGCTAGCAAGATGGTTGTTGTTGATGCAGGAGTTTGACATAACCATTGTTGATAAACAAGGAAGGGAAAATGTGGTAGCAGAATTTCTTTCTATATTGACTACATTGGCGGATACTCAAGTCATTGATGACTCTTTCCTTGTTGAACATTTGTTTTCCATCAGTGTGCATACACCCTAGTATGCTAACATAACAATTTATCTGGTCAAAGGGAGAGTTCCTCCTCATTTCTATCCAAAAGAGAGAAGGGTGTTCATTGAGAAAAATTTTCCTTTCTCTTGGATTGCAGGATGTTTGTTCTACACTAGACCAGACCATGTCATGAGGATATGTGTGAGGGGAGATGAGACATATATGATAAATTTCATGCATGTCACAATGAACCCTATGGAGGAAATTTTGTAGCCAAGAGGACAACAATGAAGATTTTGAACATAGGATATTACTGGCCCACACTCCATAAGGATGCAGGGAAATATGCTAGGAAGTGTGATAGATGCCAGAGGATGGGCCTGTTGACAAGAGAAACTGCACATGTCATTTGGTGTTGTCATTGATGGCAACCCTAGTTAGTGATTCGATCCGTACTTCAGTAGTTTCTTATACCGGAAGTCAAATTGAAGTTTTGTGATTAACTTTCAAGCTAGAACAGAGCATCCTATAGAGTTGTGTATATCGATTCATATGTAATTCCCTATTATCATTTTGAGTTGTGGATCTTAGGGAAGTTTTTTTGATGTATGATCTATTTTATCCTTGAATCATAGAGCCTTGTATTGATTCATGGGAAATTTAGAAGATTCAGTTGATTGATTTTCTATCAAATAGTGCAAGAAGGCCGACTAAGTGAATATAGTGTATTGTGGATCTTCGAGGAGTAATTGTTTGAAGTGTTTTGTGTTTGAGCATTTTTTTTGGGTCCTCACTATGTTGTGGCCAACTTTGGTTGGAGCACAATGAAAATTATCTATAGATTGAGCTAACAGTTTGTAAATATTTTATGTTTTATTGAAGTTGACATGTGGTTGATTAAATCTTTAGTTGCGGATATATATAAGCAATCATTTATATCATTTGGATGGATGTATGAAGTGTGTTTATGTATGTTGTGAAATTCAGAAGGATTGTAAAGAAATTATGCATAGTTTCACTTGTGCATAAAAGGATTTGTGATTTGAATTAAAGCAGATAGAGCAGAAGAGTAGAATTAAATAGAAGGTCAAGAATGCAATTGATGTGCTTAATCAAAACTGTAATTAGGCATTAGTAGATGTTATTCTCTCAGTTCAAATCTTCTGGATGTAATCCAAATATTTTTTAAGACAGTGAGTCTTCCTTTTGTATATGAGCAGTGATCTCTAGGAAGTGTGCCTGAATGCATGTGCATTCCTTTTGTGAACACTTATTTTGAGTATACTCATATTGTGGATTGGCCTTCCACTGTGGTTTTTCCCCTAATAGGGTTTCCACATAAAAATCCTTGTGTTATGGTGTTGTGGTTGATTGCTTTGTGTTCTTGCATATTTCATTTGCTTCAATGTTGTAAGTGGTTTAAAGATCAAATTAATAAAGTTAAAAATTGTAGAACATTGATTCCCCCCCTCTCAGTGTTCCTTAATTCCAACAATTGGTATCAGAGCCTAGTTCCTCGAAAGAAGTTTAATATCTTGGGGAAGATCCAGGAAAGTGATTCAATGGATTCAAGCAGTCTTCAACAACAACTTTTGGTGGCACTAGATGATCTTGATTAGTCCAAATCTAAAGTCCGGGAATTGCAGGCAAGCCTCATGAATGTTGAGAAATGCATTCAATCATTGAAAGATAAAATCAATGAGTTTAGGGAAAAGAGAAAGGAACTCTGTGATTAGATCAAGCAAAAAGAAAATAAAAGTGTGGAAGATGAACGCTTATGTCAAGCCTTCAAGGAAAAGATAGAATAATGTGAGAATATTACCAGAGATAATGTTGCCCTGAAGCATGAGATGGAATCTATTGTGATGAGGATGAACAAGGAGATTGAAGACAAAAAGAAGAATGAAGAGAATCTTGCTTAGTCCTTGAAAGAAAATTTTGAAGAATGCAACTGAATTACTGATGGATTCAATTAGTTGGAACTTGAATTTGAACAATCTAGAAACAATAAAGAAGAGCTTGAAAGATAGATTGTCACTCTGAGAGATGAACTTGCTACTGCAAATGAATACAAGGAGAAGTTCAAGATTACCTCAGCAAAGCTTGATGAACTGATTAAAAGTCAAAGGAATGGAAGTGACAAGCAAGGTCTTGGATATGAGAAAGGAGAGAGCTCCAGATCTGTTCAAAGGAAATTCAGGCAAGGAAATCAGATGAACAATGTTGGAAGGTATCCAATAAGACAACCTAATGCTCAAAGGTTCAATGGTTACTATTTTGTTTGCAATAAATTTGGTCATATGGCTGCTCAATGTAGAAGCAGAATGAATCCAAGTGGTCCATCATTCTCAGGTCAATGTTTCAATTGCAATAAGTATGGTCATAAGTCAGTTGAATGCAGAAATATGTCAAACAAATTTTTCAATAGAGATGTCAAATGTTATGCATGCAATAGATTTGGCCATATTGCTAACTAGTGCAGATCAAGATAAAATCAATAGAATAACTGGTCTGGAAAAATAAATGTGGTGTGCTACAATTGTAACAAATCTGGACACATCGCAAGATTCTATAGAAGTAGGAAGGGTTTGGTAAATCAAGGGAAAAACATGCAGAAGGATGAAAAGGGAAAAGGAAAAGTTACTATGGATGAGATTAGGAAGCAAATGAAGAATACATGGGTGAAGAAGAGTCCTTCTGATGCAGGAAATGGTTCAGCACCAGAATCAGGTTCTAGTAATTCCTCTGGCAATTAGTTTAAGGCCTCTGGCCTAGGGGGAGTTCTCAAGAAAATATTTTAACCCCCTTGTTGGTAGTTGGTACCAAAATGTGGCAGATAGCATTGATTGCATAAGTGATGTACATATATTTTGGGATCTCTTGTGGAGGAGATTTGTGCAAAATTGAAGGTCCGCGGAAGAATTATCTTTCACAATCTATGAAAATAGGGTATCCAGAAGACCTAGGGCAAAAGCATTTATTGCGACAAAAAGTTAGGTGTGCAAATGATAAAAGGTTATTTATGTTCCTTTTGTCACATTGCATTTTGAGAAGAAGAAGTTTGGAGAGCTTTGCAAGCAAATTTTGGCATGATTCAAGTCTGAAGGTGATTTGGCAATCAAACCCTAATCCGACGAAAGGTATTTATCTGTAAACTCATGAACTTGAAAATTCTAGAAATGGTCGCTTTGTTAGTTGTTGATATTAAGGATAGACCCCATCCGAAATTTCAAATGGCACCCATTCAAATCCATCGAGACAGAACCATTAGGTGCATTTTCTTCTGTTCCGTATGGTATTTTGCATATTAAAGATATTAGGGCATATATTCATGCAAATGTTGAAGAATTAGGAAGCTCCCAATTGTTAAATTTGTATACAAATCACATTGTGGGAGAAGATTTCTTTGTAAAACCTGAATTCAAAAATCTGGAGGAGAAGTTCCTTCAAATTGTGAAGTTTCCCGTGTTTGAAGAAAATGAATGGGTTTGGTACATATTGAGTCAAGTGCATGCCAATTTTATGTGGTTAAGTCAGCCTTTCAAGATCACAAAGGAAGCTATAAGGATCATTACTAGTTTGAATTCATCTGGTGGGTTGCCCACATTGAAAGCTATGAAGAATCAAACAATTACTGATGCAACAGGTTCAATTTTTAACAAAAGAGCCATGACAATAAATGACATCATTGAAGAGGATGTGAGATTTGCCTCTATGGTTATTGGTTGTAAAATCTATCACTCCAACTGGGATAACTCTGTATCTAGTACAACAATATATGTAGCATATCAGATGGTCAAAGAAGATGTAGAATATGACCTATGTGAGTTACTCTAAGGCCAGTTAATTGAGAATCTTGGAAAAATCAAGAAGGATAAGAAGAATTCTTTCAAGTATGGAAATTTTTTGTTATGTATATTCTTCTACTTCATGAATGAAGTTCCAGGAGTTGGTAAAGTGAAATGGAAAGGTGATAAATAGGTAGCTACTCAAATTAGAGACATCTTGTATGGAATTGGTGACAACAAAGCAAGGAAAACTGCTATCTGGGGTTATTTCAAAAAAAATCTGAATGAAATGTAAGCCAGAGAAAGGATTCCCACATCTATTATGGAAAATTACAAGGACACAATTTGCTTCATGGTTGACATTGATTAGTGTTTGATGGAAGTTGTAGAACCTAGAACAATCTGGATAATGCCTATGGGTTATGAGGTTGAAGAACACATTTTGGAGCTATATGCTCAACACTTGCTAAGTAAACCTCAGGATCCGATAGAAGAAAGGTTTGGTACCTTTGAGGAAAAGAATGTGGAAGTTCATGCACAATTGAAGAATCCTATGATAATCTAGAAGGTAAGAAAAGAAGTGGAAGCTTTTGCAGAAAGCATGGGTATATCAGCTGAAGTTGTAAGGGAAGCTAGGAGGAAAGAAGAACATGCTAAAGCAGGAGAGCCAGCTAGAACTGAGTCTGCTAGTCTGACAGCATCCTCTGCTAGATCTAGATCTACACGGAGCTCTGCACTCTCATCCAGTCCTGCAAAGAAGTCAAGCCCTATGAAAGCTCAAGCCAAGACATCTGGAAGAGAAGGAAAGAGGAAGAAGGATAAAAGCACAAGAGTCTATGTTGTTGTTTCAAAGGACGAAGAAATGAAATCTGATGAAGAGGTAAGAGAAATTAATCAAAAGGGTTCAAAAGCATCTAAAGTCTCTAAGGACAAGCCCTCTGGTGAAGAGAAACAAAGAAGAAGGTAAAAATTGATAGATCAGGTATGTCTATAGAGGAAGTGGAAAAATCCCTGATTAAGGATGGTAATCTTAGGCCACTTTGTGAATGGTATGACACCTTTGATAGTGTTGTTCAAAGAATTCTTGAGGAAGCCACAATAAAGTATTTGAATAATTTCAATATGACTCTCATTGAAATAATGTTTGAGTTACCTAAAGGTCTATATGAAGTCTTAGGAGAATGAATGCAAGAATTGAAGAAGAGCAAATGAAAGAATGGATACTTTATGATCTGTGTCTGGTGATGTCTATGGAAGAGATGAAGAAAATTATAAATGATGCAAAAAGGGATTTTAAGAGCAAGACAAGGGTGAATAAGCTGATGATTGGGAAAACTGAAGAAGTTGCAAGAGACACTTAGAAAATCCTTAAGGTAGTTCTGTTGAAAAACATATATAATGTTTTTTTTGAAGAATCTCTTAGTGAAAATGCTCCATCTGGTCTGGTAAATGAAGAAGGAAAAGAAGATACATTTGAGGATAGTCTGAATCCTCTAGACATGCAAGATGTTGAAATTCCTATAGAGACTGAAGCTCCTAAAGTTGTGTTGGTTGAAGAAAAAGAGATTCCTAAAGCCAAGTAAGAATCTGTGGTTGAAGAGAAGAAGGTTGAGGTAAAATAGATTGTTGTGGAAGCAAGAGACACTGCCAAGGCAGTAAAAGAGTTCTTAGAAGAACAACAAGAGGATTTTGAACTTGAACTAGTTAAAGGTCCTATCAACTTGGCCACTCTATCTCTTATTCAAAAGTTGAAGGTAGCATCATTTTCTCAAGCTAAGGAAAAGGAGGAGATACTGAAATCTCACATTGAAGATAGTGAGTTGTTGAGTCTTGCATCCAGTATCCTGGAGAAAATCATGCCTACATATGTCAAGGATTCATCTGATTCTCCATTTAGTCAGCTGAAGAAACTTATCAACTCTATAAGTACTCACTTTGAGTCTCTTGAAAAGTTAGCTGAGGATAAGGTTCAGAAAGAATTTGATGCAAACAGGTTCAGTAGATTGGAAGGTATGATAGCTAATGACAAATATTTATTATCTACCAGTGTAAAGAATATTCAAGGTGCTTTGTCTGGAGGTGGAAAATTTTATAAGTCATGCTTATTATTGTCTAAGTTCATTGAGGACACTGAAAAGAAAATGAAGGAATATGAGAAACAGTTAGCAGATATCTCTCAAGCATTTGATCCTCTAACTGTTTATGTTGGAAAGAAAGAAGGTCAAGTCATATCCCTACCTAAAAAAAATAAAAAATTTAAGCATGAAGAAGGTAGAATTGTTGAAATGGTTTCTGAGCTTAGAGGACTAAGTGGTCCTAAGATGGAGTTAATGCTTAGTGCATTGAAGGAAGTGTAGGAGGCTATGGTTGTCAATGATCTAGAAAATATTTAGTCAGCAGAGATGCAATCTTACTTATTTTGTGGTCACATAACTATTCTGGAGAGTCTCAAAAAGAGTTGGGACACTAGTTTGAGCATGTTGAAGAGTAATTTTGCAGATATATTCAAGTTTACGTAAGTTGTAGAAGCATGTTTGTACATATGCAGTTTGTTCATAGAAATTTTTTATTTATTTTTGGCATGCGGATTCCCGTCTTTGTCATTGATTTCAAAGGGGGAGTGTAGGACAGTGAAAAATTTCATCTTCATCTCAGGGGGGGTTGTGTTTTGAAGTTTTGAAGGTTGGAAGTGTATCCATGTTGGTACTAATCTGACACTTAGTCATTTTTCACTAAGTGTTGCCATCAATGCCAAAGGGGGAGATTGTTGGAAAGAGACACTGCACATGTCATTTGGTGTTGTCATTGATGTCAACCCTAGTCAGTGATTCTATCCACACTTCAGTAGTTTCTTATACTAGAAGTCAAATTGAAGTTTTGTGATTAATTGTCAAGCTAGAACAAAGCACCTGACAGAGTTGTGTATATCAATTCATATGCAATTCTTTGTTATCATTTTGAGTTGTGGATCTCAAGGAAGGTTTTTCAATGTATGATCTATGTTATCCTTGAATCATAAAGCCTCATATTGATTCATGTGAAAGTTAGAAGATGCAATTGATTAATTTTTTGTCTAATAGTGCAAGAAGGTCGACTAAGTGAATATAGCATGTTGTGGATCTTCGAGGAGTAATTGTTTGATTTTTTTTGTGTTTGAGCATGTTTTTTTTGGTCCTCACTATGTTGTCGCCAACTTTGGTTGGAGCGCATTGAAAATTATCTATAGATTGAGCTGACAGTTTGTAAATATTTTATGTTTTATTGAAGCCGACATGTGGTTGATTAAATCTTTAGTTGCGTGATATATATAAGTAACTACTTATATCATTTGAATGGATGTTAAGTGTGCTGATGTATGTTATAAAATTCAAGGATTGTAGTGATTATGCAATGCCACTTGTGCATAAAAGGATTTGTGATTCAAATTCAAGTAGATAGAGCAGAAGAGTAGAATCAGATAGAAGGTCAAGAATGCGATTTATGTGCTTAATCGGAGCTGTAATTAGGCATTAGAAGATGTTATTATCTTAGTTCAAATCTTCTAGATGTAATCATCCAAATGTTTTGTAAGACGCTGAGTCTTCCTTTTGTATTTGAGCGTTGAGCTTCCCAGGCAAAGGTGCTCAACCATGTGCATTCTTTTGTGAACACTTAGTTTGAGTATACCATATTGTGTGGATTGGCCTTGCAATCATGTGGTTTTCCTCTCAACATGGTTTCCACATGAAAATCCTTGTGTTATGGTGTTGTGGTTGATTGCTTTGTGTTCTCGCATCTTTCTTTGCTTCGTCGTTGTAAGTGGTTTAAAGATCAAAATTAATAAAAGTTAAAAAATTTAGAAACACTAATTCACCCCCTCTTAGTGTTCCCTGATTCCAATAGGGCCGCACCAACAAGGTTTGATGAGCATTGCCTTTACTCACGTGTAGTCATCACTCCATTTGATAAATGTGGACTGGATTTTGTAGCTCCCATTGATCCTCCATCAAATGGTAAATCATACATTTTGGTCTACACTGACTATGTGACCAAGTGGGTTGAAGTTAAAGCAATGAAGCATGCAAGAGATAATAAGGTTGCAAAATTTCTTTATGAGCAAATTTTCACTTGTTATGGGGTTCCAAGGGAGATAGTGACTAATCAAGGGGCTCAATTTACATCAACCCTTGTCACAAAACTGGTTAATGAATACAATGTGAGGCATAGGAAGTCTACCCCTTATCATCCTCAAGCCAATGGCCAAGTTGAGGTGACCAATAGGGAAATTGAGGCCATTTTGACCAAAAAAGTGGCTATCCATAGGAAGGATTGGGAAAATAGGCCTGTAGTTGTCCGCCCTATAAGACCAATTCGAAAACAACCATAAAACTTCACCTTTGAATTACCTGTATGGAAGACATCTATGATGCCCATTGAATTTGAGCATAAGACTCTTAGGACTGCACTAGACTTAGGGATGGACATCTCTGAGGCACAAAAGGATAGAATCATGCAGCTAAATAATTTGGATGAGATGAGAAAGACAACCTTGCATCATACTGAGGTAGTGTAGAATCAAAGAATAAAATGGAATGATAAGTACATAAAGGACAAGAAGTTTCATCCTGGTGATTGGGAACTCCTTTATGACTCAAGGTATCAAGACAATGCAGGTAAATTACAAACTAGATGGTTGGAACCATACGAAGTTGCATAAGTCTTTCCCAATGAAGTTGTACAACTCACCACCATTGACCCTGTTAGATTCAAACTTCTGGTCAACGGTCACCGTCTAAGGTTGTATCATAAGCCAACGTCCTCAAGGATTACTCATGCAACACTCTAACCAAAGGACTGCTCTCTCGGGTCCCCCATGCTGAAGGGAAGCGACCTAGTTTCCCTCCCTTCCTGACCGGATCTGGCACACATGCAATCACTTCATAATAAATACTTACACTTTTGTGGGATTCCACTTCTTCATTAATTCACCCATCTGCCCATCCATCTCCATCTTCTCTCTCTTCCATAACTCCACCATCACTCCACTTTTCCATCATTTCATTCCATCACCACTGCATTAATTATTGCTCAGATGGTACCTCTCTAAAAGGTACTAGTACTTCTTAGCCTTTCTTTAAAGATACCCAATATTTTAGGTACATGGAAATAAATTTGTTATATCTTTTATTATCTTTAGTGCATTTTTAATTACCATAATTAATGTAGATATTTTGTATAGCATGAATTGTACAACCACCTTGTCCATCATAATTATTACCTAGCTCTATGCATGTGATGTTGTAAATTAGGTTTGGGGGGGAAGTGTTAGCTCACAAGTCCAATGCGTGTCATTCATATCAACAAATTTAAACCCAGCCAATTCAATAATAATTGAATTGATGGTTGCATGTGTGTGAAACATCGAACCACCGCCATTTTTCGATAATACCCTTCATTAATGAATCTTTATTGCCTCGACATAATTTCAAATGTCACCCAAAAGTAATTTAGTGAGCTACATGACATTGGCATCAGCATGACTGAAGGAAGAATTATAGGAAGAAGAAGTTGGGGTTTTCAAAAAAATATTGCAGAAAAAGGAAATTTAGCAGAGTGCTTGTTTCATTATGGGCAGCTGAACAATGGGAGGTCAGCTAATTCGGAATGAACCCACATTTCATAAAGTGATAATGCAGGATGCACCTTCTTTGGCAGAATTTAGAAATTACAGATGGTTGTACTATTTCTTGAAGCTCGACAGCTATAATGAAGACTTTGCATAGGAATTTGCACAGACATTCTCTAAGGGGAAGGCAATCATAAAAGGGTTGGAGATGATTGTTATTGAGGAAATAATTGCAAAGGTAACGGGTTTACCTGCTAATGGTGAGCCATACCCTGCTACCAAAGATACAAGATCAACCAGGGCTGAATTTACTAAACCCAGTGACCCTCCATTAGTGGTGGATAAACAAGGTACAAAGAGAAATTCTTTACTAGAGCCATGGAAGTAGGTAGTTGTCCACATTGTCAAGTGCATTACTTGGGAAGGTCACCAATCATGCCTCCATTCTATACACTTCAAGCTCTTGAACCATATGAGGCATGGATGAAGAATGAGCATTCCCAATGTGTTATATCACCTCCTTGCCATCAAGGTGGTTGAAACAAAAAAAGGTAGGGATAATTTTGTCTCTCGCCATTGTTTAATCAAATTTTTAGTGGAAAAATCTTTGCATGAAGTATCTGATATGACATGGGGGAATTTTTTAAACATTGATCAATTTGGACCAGAACATGTTAGAGGTCAGCCTCAACCTCGTAGGGCTCGTAGGGAAGTGAGGGTTGTTGAAACTACTCCTGGAGCATCAACCTTTGGTGCAAACCTTAGTTGAAACCCTCCTGCAGCTGAGCAAACTGTTAAAATTGGGTCTTTTGAGTCAAAATACCTAGACAAGGGAAGTTCATCCTCAAATTTTGATGATAATTTCCCTGTCAAAACCCTAATTTGAACTAGGGATACCCTTAGGAGAGAACAAGAGGCACAAATAAAATAAGTAGAAATGAAAAAGGGAAAGGCCAAGAAGCAAGTGGCAGAAAAAGCAACACCAAGCTTGAGGAAATGAAAGGTTGATAACACTGTTCCTCCTGCAGTCGAAGGAAAAGACAAAAACCCTCCTAAGAGATCAAAACCAGCTAGGCCAGTTGTTGGTGTACCTCTAAAGAGAAGCTCTAGGCTTAGAAAAACATCTGGGGAGGAGAAGGAAGCCCCAATGGGGTAGGTGAATGTTGAGGAAAAAGATATTTTTGAGTAACAAGCAAATATTAGATTGGATGAGCTCGCTACCATTGCATAACTAGTTGGGAATCAAGAATAGGATGAGGACCACAAGCCACATGAGAATCAAGAACCCTTGCAGCAAGAGCAAGATGAGAATCTAGAATTCCTACAGCCAGAGCAAGATGAACAACCTGAATCACTGTAACTGGTGTTGTATGAGTAGCAAGAATCAGTGCCAAAGAAGACTTTGGTAGGGATACATAAACCTCCTAATTTTTCATGGAATGACATAGCTC
>VDFB02338710.1:0-148181 GCA_007258455.2 Sequoia sempervirens | reverse complement strand
ATTTAATCAAGTGCGCCTAATTTTTCAAGGGATCAAACGATGGATTTTGCAATTGTGTCTCCCAGCAGACATTTCTTCCTTGTTCAGTAGGCTTTCCGTTGATTATCTCAGATCAGTCTCAGCATCACCCGGTCATCCGGAAACCAGTGTCGAAGTTGGCCAGTCGCGACAGTGCTGTCAGCTATTAAATAGGGAGTTAGTAAAAAATGAAGTATCCTGAGCAAAAGGACGCCTATATGCTCATGTGATGACTTTTCGGAATTAGTAAAGTCAAAAGATGAATCTCAGAGCTTCAACCAGTTTGTCAACTGAAGTTCGGAATATGCTTGTCTATAAATAGCATTTTCTATTTTTGGCGCCTTTGCATGATAATAAGTATTTTATTATTATTTTCAAATTTGAACTTCTAGTCAGTGGCAGTCGAACTGAAAGGCAACCAATCAGAGGATTTCTATTCTGGTTAGGGTTTTAAATTCTTGCAGTTGCTAAGTGATGCGAATTTCATCTTCTTTAAGCATGGCGCCATCTTCATTTATTATTCACAAAGCTAAAGAGAAATTCGTTTTTCTTCAAAGCAAAGGCGTATTTTTGAGCAAAATTCGTTTTTCTTCATTCACAAGGCGTATTTTTCAAGCAAAATTCATATTTCTTCAAGGCAAAGGCGTATCTTCAAGGCAAATTTGTTTTTCCAAGCAAAGGCGAATTTTAGCAAACCAAAGGAAAATTCTTCATCAACAATCATTGGCGAAGACATCAAAACATTTTCTCTGCAGGTACAAGTCAGAATTATCAGCAGACTTCAGACAAAATGGCGATTTTAGCAGAAGCAGAGCACTAAAAACTTCTTTCTTCTGTCTTAATTTCTTCTATTTCTCATCTTAAATTCTTTCGCATGTTTGAAGAATTGGCGACTTTTGGCAAGTCTCAGCATCTGGATCATTTTCATATAGCTCTCGAATTAAAATCGCGGCGCTTTGATTTTTCAGAATCTTAACTCCAGAGCATCTGCTCGAAGTTTCTAATTTCAACTCCAAAAATTCTTTTCGCGATGGTCGAGTAGAAGTCAGATTTTCGCGTTTCTGATGTTCTGGGTTGTCTTAGAATCTTTTTCTGGACCAAACCCATATCTCAGATTTTTCGCTGAAAATTGCGCTTCGATAGGCTATTTTTACCCTCAGCAGGCTATTTTTAGCTTTCCAGAAAAGTTGTCAGAATATAGCCGTGTTCACAGTCAACAGGAGAGTTTTTCAGAGTACAATACACACAGATTGAATTCAAGACCAAATCGGTCTTAATTCATGATTTCGTTAGAAAAGCTGAGACCGATTTGTATCAAGCTGCAGAAGAGATGTTGGCTATCACTTCAGTTACGGAGCCGCCAAAGCTATAAGTCAGTGAAATGCTAGTTTGAGTGTGCAAAGATTGCCAAGATTGCTCAAGTTGCTGACTTTCAGATGCTGATGCAGTTGACAGCCTCGTTGAGGGATTGGTTGCTCGAGATCACGACCAGTAGACTTCAGTTTCTCACCTCTCAGGATAGACATTACACACAGGAGTTAACTTGATGTTACCCTTTCAAGTTAACTGGCTGTCTCACCTCATGCATATCTATTCTGAGATTCGCCTTTCACACTTGGAGTTTCTTTTTAGGTTTTTCGTTAACTGATGGTAGTCTTCCAGTTAACTTGCTTTCAATAAGGACGTGCATGCTCGCACAATTGTCCATTTTTAGATTAGATGTTTCAGTTAAACTGAGGGTAGTTTCCCAGTTGACTGTATAGTTTACTTAATTAGGGTTTGGCGACAGCTTGCATGCATTGGCGCAGAATCAGATAACACAAGGTGATTTTAGGCCCCTTACACCTTGATGTATATAAATAAGAGCTTTTGCTCATTTGTAAATAACTTTTGCTTGAGAGAGAAATATATGCTGCGCCTACCTTGCCCTCAATATTGCTCTTTTGGTATTTGTTCATGTGTCTTCGCTATTATGATTAAGTGTTATGCCACATAGGGTTTCATGCAATTGTAATGGTGGATTCTTTATGTCTTGTGAATCTTTTATCATTTCAATCAAGTGTTATGCCACATAGGGTTTCGTGAGATTGTGATGATAAAATCGTTTTGTGAAGTCTTTACTACTTTCAATCAAGTGTTATGCCACATAGGGTTCCATAAGATTGGCGTGGTAAATTCCTCCCATAGTTAGATCTGTTTGAACATATTTACCATTGAGGTCAATTGTTATGCCACATAGGGTTTCGAGAGATTGAGATGATAAATCTGTTTTGTGAATCTTTATCGATATAATCAAAGGTTATGCCACATAGGGTTTCGTGAGATTATAAAGATAAAGGCTGTTTCGTGAAGACTTTGCTGTTTCGGTTGAGTGTTATGCCACACAGGGTTCCATAAGATCGTCTTAGTGAATTCTTAAATCTGTTGTGCCCAATAAGTTGGTTTAGATTGAGATGATAGTTGTGCCACCTTGCCCTCAAGTAGAGAATCTAAACTCGTTTATCGTCCAATAGCCATCCCTGCTCCATTTCCTCATGCTCTGTTTTCTTGAGGAAACTGGATAGATTTAAAGTAGTTAGCTTAGTTGTAGTTACTGATCTGCGAAACCAGAAAATCCTTAGCTGCAACGTTCTTGGTTTTCTTAACCTTGTGCCTCTTCCAAATTGAGAACAAAAGATAGGACTTAGATTACTTTTCTTTTTCATGCATTCCAGACAACGAGGGAGCTTCCTCCTAATTTGAAGAGCACTCATTGCGTAGTGTACATAGCTGTCCTACAAACCTGCACTCCGAGGTGTTAGATTTTACGCCAACCCCATGCCTTCCCAACCCTAATATGGCCACTTAAAACATTTTTTTACCTTCATTTGATCTCATTTTAACTTGCCAAGATAAAATTGCAGCCAAGAGCAAAAGTGAGAAGAGAAAGAGGAGGGTTTGAAGGAGTTCAAGACAAGATTCACAATGGTGAAGTTGTTCCTCATGAATTAGGGGTTAGTAAAATATTTCAATGCAAAGAATGCAAAGAGTTTGAGAATATTGTTGGAGGAACTTGTGTTAAATCCTAGAGGTGAGCACTGAAAATGTGGTGAAAGTTGTAACCGATAATACAATAGCATATGTGATGGCAAGGAAATTGCATCAAAAGAGGCAACCAAATTTTTTTTGAACCCCCTACATTACTCTTTGCCTTGACCTTCTCTTGAAGGATGGGCAAAATTGATTGAGAGAGACTAGTGGTGGAAGAAATCATGAACATCACCAAATACATCTACAATCACATTTGGGTTCTCAACTGGATGAGAGATCACACTAGAGGCAAAGAGCTTGTGTGAGCAGATTTGATAGAGTTTGCAACTAACTTCCTCACTTTGCAAAGCATGTGTTCTTTGTTAACATCTTTGAAATAGATGTCCGTGTGCCAAGCATGGTTGGATTCACCCTATTCAAAAATGGCCCATTGGGTTGCAAAGACAATTTTTAAATTTTAGATTGTATTCTTCAATTTCATTTTTTTACTTTCTAATTGCAAGATATTGTGTCAGAGTTTGTGATCCATAGATGTTTGTAATTGTGTTTGTTTTTCTGTTAGAACATAGGTTACAATATAACTTATTGTTCTATATTGTTTGTGAGAGTTTCATATTTTGTTAGTTTGAATGGTCATGTTAATTTAAGATTAGTTTCTTAGTTTGGGTGGTGGTTTGTGTAGTTTTAACTTGGTGGTATCTCATGCAAATTTGAAGGGCTTTCAAAAGCATTGAAAGCGACGTAATCAAATCCCACATAATTCAGTTTATTGTTTCTAGTATTGTGCACTCATGATTTAATTTTGTGTTTATCTTGTGCATTCTAATCCTACTAGTGATATCAGAGGTGGTGGTATATCTATACAATATGATTGGTGATTGTCAAACCCATTGTGAGTCTTGTCTTCATCTATTAATTTGTTTGATAATTCGATTCTATGATGCATATGTCAATATGATTGGTGATTGTTATGATTATCATTACTCATATGAATATCTTATATTTGAAATTTCCCTATATTTTTAAAATTTATCTCTCCCTATATATATATATATATACTATACAGCCGTCCCCCCGTCCCCTAAAATCCCCTCAAAAATTTGCCGTCCCCGAAACGCGTCCCGCCGTCCCGCCGTCCCCCCGTCCCGGAAACTTGGTGGAACATAGACTATTTATGATATTATCTTTGATAATTTAATTATAATATTATCTTTGTGATAATAATAATTACTAATGTTTATACTTTTATTATGTATTTATCTTATTTAATTATTATCTTAATGTTGAGATTCCGGGGACATGACACTGCTTAAGGCCATACAAAGCCTTCTTCAATTTACAAACATGAGACTCCTTCCCACGAATCTCAAAGCCATCAGGTTGCTCGATGTATGCCTCTTCTCAATCACGCCATTAAGGAATGTTGTCTTCACATCCATCTAATGTAGCTTCCATCGTTTAGCTATTGCAATAGCAATAATGGTTCTGATGGATGTATAACGAGCAACCGGAGCAAAGGTTTCTTCATAATCTATTCCCTCTTTCTGAGAGAATCCTCTAGCCACAAATCTAGCTTTGTACTTCTCAATGCTTCCATCAGCTGCATACTTGATCTTGAAAAGCCATTTAGAAGATACAACAAATTTCGCTTCTGGTTTTGGTACAATATCCCAAACATCATTCTTAATGATAGATTGATATTCTTCAGCCATAGCATCTCTCCATACTCACTGACTTGATGCTTCCTCAACACTAGAAGGCTCAGATTCAATGATATGGCTCATTAATGCAAAATAGCTTGGAAATTTTTGTGGTCTTTTGCTTTCTTTGAATGTGCCTCTAGGTGCTACAAACTTTTTTGCCTCCTGCATTGTTTTCCTAGCCCATAGAGGTCTTTTTTGACCTATGACAATATCTCTTGGCCCATTAGTTGGTTCCAAAGGCTCAACTGGATCACCATCCTCTTCTGGTTCAGTAGACTCCCTCTGAATCTCAGGAGTATGATCAATGTCCATGTCCTAAGGAGTCTCCTGGTCTTCATTATTTATCTCCATGTATGAACCTTTAGATCTTTTGAATGCAACATATTCTTCAAAAGTGACATCTTTGCTAATCTCTATCTGTTTCTGTCCTGGAATGTAAATCCTGTAGGCTTTTGAGGATTCATTGTAGCCCACAAATATTCCTTTCTTGCCAGATGCTTCTAACTTAGTTCTCTTATCTTTAGGTACATGGATGTAAATAGGACAACCAAAGATTCTCAAGTGACTAACTTCAGGCTTCACATTTGTGAAGGCTTCTTCAGGAGTCATATTCTCCAAAATATGATGAGGGCATTGATTCTGAACATACACTGTAGTTCTAGATGCTTCTGCCCAAAGAAAGGTTTGCAAGTCTTGATCATGGATCATGGCTTTAGCTGCCTCAACAATGGATCTATTCTTCCTTTCTGCAACACCGTTCTGCTGTGGATTGTAAGGGACACAAAACTCCCTCTTAATCCCTACCTCAATACAAAAGTTACGAAAGCCTCCAGAGATGTATTCTCTTCCGTTATCAGATCTTAGAACTTTGATCCTCTTCTCGGATAAATTGTCTACTTGAGCCTTAAACTCTTTGAATTTCTCAAGTACTTTTTTAGATTCCTTAGTCTTTAAGAAATAAATCCAAGTCTTTCTAGAGTTGTCATCAATGAAAATTATATAATACCAAAAACCACTCACAGATGCAACAGACATTGGACCACACAAATCAAATTGAACAAGATCTAGAATACATTTTGATCTACTTTCACTACTATGAAAAGGACCTTTAGTATTCTTACCCAATGCACATCCTCGACAAGTACCATCATGCTCTTGACTGAGTTTTTGAAGGCCAGTGACCATCTTCTACATGGATGGAAGAGCTTTGAAATGGAGGTGAGCAAGTCTTCTATGCCAAAGCTCACTTGAACTCGTAGAATCATGTAACAATGCCTACATTGGATGAATGGAAAGTCTATAAAGACTCTCTTGCCGAACACCAATCACTCGGGTTGTCTTGATGCTAGAGTTCTTCGGCCAAGCAAGAACTTTTCCATCGGAAAATGCAACTTGATATCCTTTGTCCTCCAAGGCTGAAATTGATACAAGGTTCCTTTTGATACCTGGTACGAACAACAAATCACTCAAATGCAGAGAGATGCCAGAATCTAGGCGAAGAGAGGAGGCTCCAACACCTTTCACTGAATAGCATGCATCATCTCCAATTATGATTTGAATGTTGGTATCTCTCTCCACCAAATCTGAAAGATGCTCTCTAAATCCGGTAATGTGACGAGACGCCACTATCAATCAACCATGCGCTGCTATCGTTGGAACATTGCTTGATAGGGCTGAGATAAATAGAAATCTACTTGAATTATCTCATGAATCCTTCTGAAGAGAGACATCATTCACATTTACAGTAGAAGCATGCTGCTTAGGTCTTGTTGCACAATCTCTCGCATAGTGACCAAACTTGGCACATCTGAAGCACTGTATATGGGAGAAATCTTTCTTCTTCTTAGATTCAGGAGCACCATCTGATCTTCTGTCTCTGTTCTTCTTGAAATTGCCTTTCCTTCCTTCTCTTCCTTTCCTCTTCGATGTTTGAGCAACAAGTACATGATTGTCTTCATTGTTAGAACTTCCACCATTACCTCTTGCTGCCAATCTTGATTCCTCTTGAATACAATCTGCCCTAAGTCGATCAAACTTTACTAGCTTCGATCTTCCACTAATACCTTGGATAAATGGCTCCCAAGATTGAGGAAGACCGTTAAGTGCCAACATGACTAAATCTTTATCATCAACCATATTACCAATGGCACAAAGTTGATCTCTCAACTCGGCGATCTTCATGAAGGAAATGATGGAATCTCCTTTCGCCATCTTGATGTGATGAAGCTGTTGCCTTAATGCAAGAGCTCTGCTTGTATTATTGATCTCATATAGTCCCTCCAAGGTCTTGAACATCTCTCTTGTCGTCTTCAACTTGGAGATAATAGGCAGAAGGTGATCCTTCACAGAATCAATCAATATCTTCTTGGCCTTTGTGCCATTCTTCCTCCATTGTGTCTGCTCAATCTCATTGGAAGGTTCGAGTACCTCTTTCTCCATGAACTCGAGAATGTCATTTTCTTCCAATGCAATGAGAACTCTAAACTTCCAAGAGGTGAAGTTAGAAGCACCATCGAGTCTATCTTCAACCTTGAGACCGTTCACCATTTTCGTAGTTGAGATAGACACACAAAGATGAGAATAATGGAGAAAGATAATGCTGCTTATATAAATCTGATCATGATTGTGCTTAAACCTTGTAATGTCCCCTCCTAGTCAGGTATCAGTGGACATTACCTTTAGCCAATTTCCGGGTTCCTGTTGGCTAAGGGGTTCAGTTAGGGGACTCAATTCCAGTTGAGTTGGTGTTTTTTGTCGGGTCTTTACTATTTTTAGTAGGGGTCAGTGGTTGTGGGTTGCTGGTGTTGAGCTCCTGTGCCTTCCTTTTAGTTGCTTCCAGTTTTGAGCCTTTGGATGATGATTTGCTATTTTTAGTATATTACTAAAAATAGTAAGTCCTTTTCGGTGCTTGGACCAGGGCTGGCTTGCCAGTTTGAGTATATTTCGATGACTAAAGTTACTTGGTGAAATTAGTTTTAATTTGGCTAATGTTTTTAAAAGGTTTATTAAAAAAGTGACTTATGTTATAAAGTTAAATTAAGGGGGTCATAAGGGGACTTAAAAAGGTGACCAAGGCACCTAGTCTAATCACCTTAAAGTGTTTTTAAAAAGTTAAAATATTATATTTCCCCCCTTGGGCGTCCCCTTTGGAGAATGAAGAAATTTAAATTAAATTTTTAAAACAAGTCAAGAGGTGTGGGTTTAGGGTTTTGGGCGCCCACTTCATGAGAAATGATAAAAACACTTTGAGGCTTCATTTGAGGTTCATGCTGGATGTTGTTTATGGTGTTATGCTGCTGGTTTGAACCTAGAAACTTGCAGGACGGAGTTGAGGATGATACCCCTTAGTTCTAAGATCAGCCTCGGCAGTGAAAGACCTTGTATAGGCTAGTGTAGGGTGTTTTCAAACAGAGAATATAATTGGGCTTTCAAGAATGAAGATATTTCAGTACTTTTGATTGGTTTACAGTAGGTTTTTGGTGTGAAGATTTGATTTTCAGGTGTGGAGTGCTTTGTTATCAGTTTGGAGTGATATTTTGGATTTCTTTTGGAGTTTTTTGTTTTGCTTGGGAACCACCTTTTTGCTCACAAATCAGAAATGGCTGAAGATATTGAAATGGTTACTTGATAAATCATTTCTCCATTCAAGGGCAACCTTTCTTGCAAAAAATCAAGATTTTAGAAGAAGACTACAATTTTTCCTTGCAAGTCGTCCTTTTTGGAGAGGTACGGCCAGGCTGTGAAGAGGTACGGCATCCAAGGTTGCTTGGTTCATCAGAAAACAGGGTTTTTAGCTGATACAGGGTGTTTGGAGTGGACGTCTACCTTTGGGGAGTGCTGGGTGATGACTCAAGAATGGGGCACAGCTATTAATGAAGCTATTTGTGGCTGCATTCACTCCTTACCAGGTCTGATAAAGCTTGCTTACTGCTGTTAAAGTTTATTGTAAATCTGGAAATTACTTTGGAAAGAAATAAACAGAAAATCATTTGAAATAATAAATGTTTAGCCTTGAATATTTGTGCCTTATCATTTTCTGTTTATGCACTTATCTGATATGTCATAAGCAAATGTCAAAACTCTCAAAATCATTGCAAGAAACCATTCAAAACACTCAAACAGCAACAGGGTTAAAAACAGAGAGACAATTTGTTTTTTTTTGGGGTAGATTGTTACAAACCTGCTCTGATACCATGTTAGTTTTAGGATTAGAAATTAAATAAGCAGATTTAAAACAATTTCAAACAATTAGACACAGCATATACCCTGGGAAAACCCTCCAACTTGAGGGAGAAAAACCCAGCAACAATATATCTCTTATATATTGAATAATAACCAGCAATTCACTTCACAATAAGGCCAATCACAAGGCCGAATTCTCAGCACCACACTTGATGCAAACTCAAGATAAATAATATCAAACTCTTTGTAAGATAATATCGATCTTCTTGAAGAATGACTTGATCTGCTATATCGAACTTTGCTGTAGGTGATTCGCACTTGCTTGAATGAATAGAATGAATGATGATGAAGGTAATCAGCGCCTCCTTTATTTACAAATCGGTGTGGTTATCTCCAACAAATGCATCCCTTCAAAGATGAAAGGTCGGCCTTAATGTGTAACGAACACACTTGTACGATAAATTTAAAACCTTAAAATTCAGTCACAATAAGTAAGAACAATACCATAATGATAAAATTTTTCTTTTCAAAAACATAAACAAGATACATCTTTTGCAACTTTTAACTATTTCATTCCAAATGAAATTACAAAGTAAGAAGAGTAATATACATACATAGCCCGAAGGCTTTTGGCACCAATAGAAGTAAGAAGGTCCAGGAGTTCGTCCTGTCAAGTCTTGGATCATCAGTCGGGTGTTGAGGAGGAGAAACATCACTCGGGCGCTTTTCCGCCAACCACGGACTTATAATGCGGTCCCCCGCACGATCATTTTGCAATGAACGCCCTCCCTTCGAAGAAGAGATTGGTTGGGTAACCTTTAATGACTACCAACTGGACATAGTGCTGTGATCCTACAAAGCTAGCTTTCGTGCAACCGGCAATTCTCAAACTAGGATGTATTTCGGGATCACGGTGAACTGACATTGTAGTACTACAACTAAATGGTTCCTTACACTACTTTGGCCAAAGTGTTTACGTTCAATGAGGAACATAAGTCATATGTCACATTCACTAGCCAGGTTCAACTTGACTTGAGGCTATCTTATTCTACGCGTAGGTTGGTCTATCGGGGTAGTCCGTACTCTAGACATCCTACAACAGTCTAACTACTAGAACAGAGAACATTTAAATAAGATTATACAACCAATGCCCTTTTTCAGGATACTCTCATCCTAGGGAGACAACAACTTAAACTAAGTTATCTAGTTTCTAGTTGAAGCTTGTAACTCATTAAATGCTCTCGATTCATTCCTAGTATCTAGTAACTATATACAAGCATATACTCCATATATGGAGTCAATACAAACTATGCAGTTTTCTTTTCATTGCCTAGTGTAAACCGTACACTAATGAAAGCAGAAACCAATAAAAGATTACATGCATAAAACATTCTATTTCACAACTTAACATATGCTGACAAACTTTACTTCTTTCTTATTCATTCCTAAGTAAACCAGTTTTCAGACACATTTCTTTTTAGTCAAGAATATGATTCAGAATTATATCAAAATACTAGAATATTAGAAAGCATGTAAAAGCAAGAGTTAGCATGCCTGGTAAAGCTTTCCAGATGTTTTGAAAAATGAGAGCCCTTCTCCTCAAGCTAACTGCCCAAGAACTTTCTTTAGAATTTTTGGAGAAAGAGTAACTCCTCCTCTTGCCTTCACCAAATGATTTTCAGCTCTCTGTAATAAGTTTTCAGCACAACAATCTGACAATTCTATACTGCTGTTCTCAACTCTGAGATTGCTTCTCTCAACTCAACCAATTAGTTTTCTTAACAGGATAAAACTAACAACTTTCTCACTAATGGCGAATTCCCTCTCAACTGCAAAATGCTTCTACACTCTTGAATAAACAATATGAATATCTTTATTGTAAATTCGTGTCTGTTATGAATGACATTCGCAGGTTTATATAGAGTTGTGAATTTAACTGTTTTCCTCTTCTTATGGCGCCAGTGCTGCCAACAAAGCTTGGAATGATTCAAAAGAAAAACGTGTTGCTTAATGGCAAGGGTTTCGACCTCCATTATCTGACAGCAATGACGTTTATTCCAATTCGCATTTGCTCAGTTCTTAAAAACGTGACATCTCTTGGTTCATGTGCGATTTAGCAGCTAGGTTAAATGACAAGTTTAAATTAAGACTTTTTCCCAGTTTCTTTGAAGTCCACATCTCCATTTCTTTTGCCAAGCACGAATTCAGTCGGCCGTTTTCAGACGTTTGGCCCTAATCACGCGATTTTCCTTTCTTCCGCCATTTTCACGGCTTAGCTTTTATTTTCGAATTTTAACTCATTAATATTTTAATAAAGTTTAATATAATACTATGACGCATTTGACAATGGTTTAAAGTATAAAATTGAAGCCCAATAATTCAATTAATGAAGTATTTCCATATTAGAGAAAATCATTATTTTTAAGATAAACGTTTTTATTCTCTTTTTCGATTTAGTCTCATTTCTCTATGGAATATTTAATAAAATGTTAATTTACATTTCATTTTGATTTTCAAATCTTTTATTTAAATACATTTATATATATTTTATTTTATTAAAATATTTATATAATATAGTTTTTAATTTACGTTATGTATAATTATTTAAATTAATAATTTAAATAATATCGTATACATTTGTAAAAAACTATATTATATTTATATTTTAATATAATATTAAATATATAAATATATTTATCTTTATACCTATACATGTATATACATCTACATTGTACGTCCATATACTGTGAGCCAGTCAATACTATATGTAACCATGCATATGTATATATATGTGTATGTATAAATTCTGAGGCAATATACCGTCATCATATATATATTCATTCATCACGTTAGTTGCGGGTACGTATACTTGTATATATATTTATATATCTACTTTACGTATAAGTATTCATAAATACACTTATATCGACGCACACGTATGGCATATCCATTTGCTCAAATATGTTGTATCGACATGAATGTACTTATGGGTACTTGTACATATCATATTCATATGTATATATACAAATACACATATCCACCTCTAACAAGAAATATTACTCATAAGATTATACTGGCAAGCATCACTTATCTACACATTTAGAAGTAGATACGACTCCTAATGATACTAAACAAGCCTATGGATGACTTACCCTTAACTACAACAATGACTTAGCTTACTCAGTTCTATAGTTGTGTGTGTATGTCCAATTGGTATCCATTACTGTTTACCCGACGAAGTTCCTCCCCGAGTGATATCTCTCCTCTGCCTGGAGGTACGAACCTGTTTCCTACACATCATGACATGACAACGAAAGTCATTTGCTCAAAACCAAGGCAATATACATAAAGCATCGTAGAAAGTTAAAACAACATTATTCTATAACTTAATATGCTACTTTCATTCAAGCTTTACATCAATAGGAGTATCAGATAATGAGACAATCATTAAGACACATTCAATTGATCACAAGAACAATTTATTTTATTCAACAGAAAGATTCAAACATTTACAATGTACTTCCTATGCAGTAGTAGCTATACAATTCGGGGTGTAACATAATGAATGGTTGTCTCACATGAAAGGTGGTGAATATCAAGATGAAGTCGGCCACATTAACAAAAGATTATTTAATATTTATGTGAGGCGCCTCTTCACAAAAGACGTCTCCAATAAATAAATAGCTGTAAGCTATATTTAATTTATTGCTTTATGAAAATCGCGGCTGGAAGTAAGAGGCCTGCGGCTATACATCAACACAACTAACATAACGACCATAATTCCATTGTCATTAATATGTTTAAGTTAGAGGGGATGTAACAAAAACAAAAATGTTGCCACCTATTTGCCAAACTTCTACACCTAGGTAGTAATGCAAGAGGCCTAGATTAGTCATTTCAAAAACTATACACATTTGATTTGATCTTTTCAATTGCATGTGTCTAATTACCTTTAATAATGATGTCATCTACATAAAGGACTAGCAAAATGATATCATTACCATTGCTTTTGAGATATAGATTTGGATCCGAAGGACTCCAATGGAATCCTTGGTCAACCAAATACTTGCAAATTTTGATGTACCATGCTTTGGGTGCTTGCTTCAGGCCATATAATGCTTTCATTAGTTTGCACACAAGATGTTGCTTCCCTAAACCTAAAAACCTTGTGGTTGAGACATGGACACTTCTTTTTCCAAATCTCCATTGAGAAAGGCACTCTTTATGCCTATTTTATGGACTATCGAGCCAAATTGAGCTGCTATGGCGAGAACTAATTGGATGGTGTTCATCTTTGCTGTAGGAGCAAAGGTTTCTTTGTAGTCAACACCTTCTCTATGTGAGAACTTTTTTGCAACCAATTGAGCTTTGTACTTGTCAAGAACACCATCTTCCTTGTACTTGACTTTGAAGTTTGTACACCTATTTGTAGCCAGTGGGTTTCTTCCTTGATGGAAGATTCTTATTTTTGGTTTCCATGGCCTTTTCCCATTTTAGTTTTCCTTTTGCCTCTACAAACTCCTATGGCTCTTACACTCCTTGAATATTGGCCATGAGAGCAAGAAGTGACTGTGTTTGGCTTGTTCTTGCCGCTTGATGATCCATCCTCAATCATTTCACTTACTTGAACATCTCCAATGGTGCTTTCCCACCAATTTGGTCCCCTCTTGGGAAGTTGTGTTAATGTTATGACAGCTTTGGGTTCATCCTTCCAGCCACGAGTGAAGACATAAATAAATGTAGCCTATCGGCTATTTATTTATATGAGTCATTTATTAAAGATGGGTGCTTCTCTTGGCAACATTATAATTTCTCTTGAGGCCGACTTTTCCTAAATTATATTTATTATTTATAAATTATTTTGTTTTGTAACTTGGCCGACCTTGTACATGAAGAGGTGCAACCTCTCTCACATTTGTATATATACAAGGTCATTTCCTCTCCATTTCATATTCAAGCAAGTTCGATTCTTACATTCATTCAATAGCGAATTTCATCTAGAGCAGATTGCGAATTTCATCTAGAGTAGATTGCGAATTTCTTCAAGGAGAGATTTTTGATATCAAGTCAGGGCTGAGTATTATCTGTTGTTGCATCTACAGTTGGTGCTGTATATTGGCCTTGTGATTGGCCTCATTGTAAAGAGAATTGTTGCCTCTTTTATATATATAAGAGAAATCTTTGTTGCTGGGTTTTTCTCCCTCAAGAGGAGGGTTTTCCCAGGGTATCTGCTGTGTTATTTTTGTCTGATTTGAATTAATTTTTTGTGCACATAATCTGATCGTTAAAATTTACAAGTTGAACATTTGATTCCTTAGTGTAGTGTCCCCTTTTTGAGCATGCATTAGAGTTTGGTGGTTTAGCCTATCATCGGGTCCTTGTAGGCTAATAATGGTGTTTAGAGGGCCTAGTGTTGGAGTTAGCTGGCTCCTCGGTTGGTAGTTGGCAGTGTTTTCATCTCCAGATCCTTAGCTTGTTCAAAGGTTATGATATTTAGGGTGTTTTGGCTCCGTTTTTATATACTTACATTTATAGTAAGTCAGTGTATTGACAGAGTCCAATCATACTATTTATAGTAAGACACCTTGGTTAGCAGTGAATGCTATGGGCTACCTGTTAGTGAAGTCAGAATTGATTTACAATGATTAATGATGGAGTTATAATATTATAATTATTATTAAAGTTATACTTTAATAATAATTAATTATTGAGTGCATATCATTAATGAATTAAGTGAACTTTATTTAAAAGGGGGATTTAAATGCTTTTAAAAAGTATACTTTATAAAAAATGTTAAAGTGTTATTTTAAAGGCGAGATATAAGTGAATAATAAAGTATACTTTATTATTATTAAGTTGTGCACCAAAAGGAGGGAAAAGAAAATGAAATTAAAGTAAATTAAATGAGATGAAGTCAAATACAAATTGAATATTATAAAAGGGCATTTTTGGAATTCATTTCATTATGATTGATCATTTTCTCTCAACTTGGCTTTGTGCTTTGGCTTTAGAGGTGAAACCTAGGTTTTGCTGTAATTTCAATCTTGGAGAATGTAGCCTCTCTTCGATTGTACTTCCTACAGGTGAGAAAGATCACCCGAGGGTTGTAGTTAATTGGTGGCTTCACATGAAGGTCACATCTGAGCTTCATTGGAGAAGATTTTCATATTCAAGGGTTTGAATGAAATATCAGAATAATGCAAATATATTGATCTCTATTTTAAGAGCAAAGAGAACTACAAGAGAACTTAAATAAACAGGTGGTTGCCAGGCAAAGGTTTTAGCAATTTAATTGTATGCAGCTTTGCACTAGGCATGGGGATTGGTGATAGTGATCGTTGCTGGAGTTTATTATCATTGTTTCTGCTATTATACTGCTGCAAACTTTATACTTCATTTTGGCATCCATTTTCAGAGGGTTCAAGGCATATCTTACTTGTGAGTTCATGATTTGTAACCCCTAGATTTTCTAGGTATTGTTGTTTTAGATAATAGGGGATATATTATGAACTAGGTTGTCAATATTTTGTGAAAATACTGAGTATCTAAGCTGATATAAAAATCTGGAATTTTTAGCTGTGTATTCCCTATGTAATGTTCAGTTTTTGAGTTGAAAATTATTATTGCAATATCTTCTATTTTGCTGCATTATATTGTTGTATCAGACATTGCAAATATATCAGAAAACCACAAGTAAACAGACAGGCAGAAATTTGAAAATTAAATATCCTACTAGGGGTGGGATATTACACTTAGCCACAATAGTTGGTCTTCAGTAATTTGGAACTTTGGAGATGTTTGGAATGGCCCTGCTTCTTCACCAACCACAAAATTTCTGTTCAATGTCAAGTGGTTAGTGTCAACATCAATCAACTTGTAGGCCTTATGATTGTCACTTTACCCTAGAAGCATTAATTTCTTACTCTTAGGATCTAACCTTGGTTTCCTTTTCATCTGGAATCCAGGCATATGCAATGGAACCAAAGAACTTAAGATGACTAACTTTCGTTTTCCTCTCAAACTATGCTTTCTTTGGTGTCTTATGTTTCATCGCCTACGTGGGAGACTTGTTCAACAATTAAATTGCAGTATATATTGCTTCATCCCAAAACCTCTTGGGAACACTCTTGTTCTTCATCATACATTGGGCCATCTTTGTGATAGTAGGGTTTTGCCTCTCAAATACCCCATTTTGTTGTGGAGTGTAGGGTGTGGTAAACTATCTTTTGATGCTGTGTTTAGCACAAAAGTTGTTGAATTATTTGAAACAAAATTCGCCTCTATGAATAAATCTAAGAGTGGTTATGTCACAACCTGACTCCTTTTCTACCAATGCTTTGATCTTTGAAATTCATTAAACACCTTGGATTTTAATTTTAGAAAATATATCCACTTTTTCTTGCTAAAAATATCCACAAATAAAAGAAAATGCCTGCACCTACTGATTGATCCCATGTTCATTAGTCTACAAATATCCGCATGAACCAGTTTTAGGACTCTCTTGGCTCTCCAAGCTTGTCTGCCATCAAATGGTGTTCTATGTTGCTTCCCTGTTTGGCAAGCCCCACACACACCCTATATCTGTTGTTGAATGCTAGGAATTCCATCCACCAAGATATCCAAAATTGTTATCTACCCTTAAATTTTAATGAGATACCTTTTAAAATTGTTTGCAGATTCATGAAGCTGCAACCTTTCTCATACAATCAAAAGATTTAAATCAGCTATATAAATTGTGCCCTAATCCACACAAAATTGCCATAGCACTTATTCCACTATTATTCTGGCATTCAAATAAAACTATGCCGTAACTCAAAATTGTCAGTGATGATTCCATGATGCCGCTTTTATCCTTTGTGGGGGAGATGATGTGTTGTGATTAATTGATTGAATTATATGATGCAATGTTGTTCCTAGGTTACTAATGAAAATGCAACAAGCTGTTAAGATTTCAGAAGAATACAGAACAAACAAAAAGAAAAACTCTTGAAAAGCAAAGAGCAGACACAGAAGAAGTCAGCATATAAATTTGGGGCTGAAATAGCTGGACAAGGGCGCTAAGCATCCTAGATTGTATGACTGCTATTCAAGATCTGATTTGACACTCCCGTTGCTCCTAAATCCTCAAGTCCTTCTCTTTTGGGGTCACTGTTGGAACTTCATCTGTTGCTGATAAAATCCACTTTCCTTGTCTTGACAATTTGTAAGGCTTGAATGCATGAATGATCAATCCTCCAATTTGCTTCAGATTTGAAAATGTACACACATGAAAGAGGGGGAAGGGTTGTGCCATATAGGGACTTGCCTAAGTCAAACCCCGTTTTGGTATTTCTACCTCCACAACAGCTATGATGATGTACAAAGAGAGCTTACCCTCGGTGTGGCAGAGGCTAAATGATAAAAGTGATAAATTGACAATTGCTGCAACTCACCACTCAGATCTGCATTCCTTGATGGATTAGAGTCATGTACTTATCACTTTCAAGGAGAAATTGTTGCTTGATTTGAAGTCTTACACGTGTTAGTACTCACAAAACAAATGAACACAAAACATGAACAAACTTACATAAAAACATGATGTATGATTGACATGATGCTTGACTGAAATAAATGCTGCAATACTTTTGATAATTCTGCTCTTGATTGATCAATTGCTCAATTAACTGCCTTAGGTGCTCTTCAAAGTTGCTAGGATTCATGAGGACTAAAATGGTGAAAATGATTTGTATTTATATGCAATTTTTCTAATTTTCCGAAAATCAAATACTGTTAGCTGACAAATGAAATTGGATTTTCAAATAATAAAATGTCGAAACCGATATATTCAAATTGTAGCCAAAAAGGGCTGGACAAGCATGCTGGGTGCCCTAGTTCAGACCCATCCTTGTCGGGGCCTTAACATCGGGGGCAAATATTAAATGCTTATTTTCATTCCCATATTTTGATTTTCCAAAATTATTCATAAAATGGGCAATTAAATGCATAATTAGGCGCAAACACATAGGGGGAGCTAAACCTAGTGTGAAATTGTCAAGGGTGACAATTTTCGACACTACAACTACAAATTAGTTAGGCCGAAAATGGTGCATTGCTTATCATTTGTTTCAATTCAATAGATGAATAACCATTCGTTGTTATGGAATGCAAAGGTGATTCTATTATGATAAAGGATTTGATCAACTTCCTCAACTATCGAACTGCACCTATAAAACTCCTTGTCTTGGTCACATTGGAAGGCATTGACCACTTTAAAATGGCTTTCACTTTTGCCAAATTGGTTCTCAACTCGCCATTTCTAAGCACATGCCGTTTATAGTCAATTGATTGCTGTGCAAACCATAGAAGCGTAAATTTGCAAAAAAACCCGATTAATCACGATTTTTAAAAAATCTGTAGGCTAGACGGTTTTTTCCCCAATTTTTTGAAAAAATTGTTGACCTTTTGGTCAATGATTTCTGTAATGTCCCCTTCCAGTTAACATCTCTCAGTACTTATGATTAGCCTATTATGTGGCTCTTGTAGGCTGATATGGTGGGTAGAGGGTCTTGTTGAGGCATGGCTTGGCTTCAGTTATCAGAGTCATTCAGTTTGGCTTTCGTTCGGGGTCTTTTGGACATCATTTGCTTGACTTACTATTTTTAGTAAGTGGAGACACTCAGCGGAGCACCCCTGCTATTTTTAGCAGTATGGTCTGGTCATATGCAGATTTAGTCACTTATCATCCGGCTTCAGACAGTTTGTCAATCGGACTTATATTGAGAGAGATATTAATATTTATTTGCCAAAATAAATATTAATTTAATTGAAGCTTATGTTATAAAGTTATAATGTAATTTAATATTATAACTTAAGTGACTTATTGAAGGGGTCAACCATCATGAAGAAGGGGCCACTTTTTAATTAATAATTATAATTAATTAAAAGGGCGTCCAAACTATTGGAAAATTAAAAGAGAAATTTAAAGTTTATTTAAATGATGTTTTTTTGAAGGAAGTCAGCCTAAGTGAGAAGATACACGTTTTCCTTTGAGAAGAATTGATCATTATGATATGAGAATCGATTTTAGCCAATTTCTTCTACAGAGAACGAAGTCGAGGGTTTTAGTTTTCTTTTGCATTGGAGAACGAGCCATCTTCAGTGTTTGCAGTTCAGAGGCTGTGGAATATCAGCTGATTTATTGCCTGCAGTTGAATAGCTTCATTTAGAAGTTATTATAGAGTTTAATGTGAAGTTATTATTCAGGGTTTGATTCAATAATTGTCTAGAGAGAGTGATATTCTTGAGCGGCTGGTTTTGATATACATCTGGCACATTTCCCAAGTTGTACGGAATTTATTATTGCTGGTTTGGAGGCTGTACCACTTAGCTGGAAGGCCGTACTTTTCCCTCAAGCCTGGACGCCTTGCTTTATTGCCTTTTTTCTTCACCAGATGGGACGCCTTGCACTCTGGTTCAGTTTGTTCCAATCTCGAGGCTGGAGAAGTGTCTTCTGAGGTTGGCAGTATTAAATCTTCACCAGTAGGGGCGGCTGCAAATCAGAAATCATGTTTTTAAATATTACAAGTTGCTTTGCCTTTTTGTCTGCATGTTAGGGTTTCACCATTGTAATCTTCGTGAAAGAATAATAAACCTATATGCTAGCAATTCAGAAGTCTATCAGCTTTAGTTTTTACTTTCCTGTATTTATTTAAGATTTTAGAAGTATTTCCTTTCAAAATCGCACTATTATCTTTATATGCAAAAACCACAAAAAAATCAAAAACCTTCAAAACACAAAAACACATCAGTTTAAGCATCTGGGGTTGAAGTAGAACCAGCAGGGTTCATCACAATTTCTTCCCATTTAAAACTGCAAAATCGCCAAAAAACATGTTTAAAACCTGCAAAAAAACGCAAATAACATCACGCTGATTTTCGTGCGAAAAAAAAATCATGAGACCATAGCTTGTTGCTTACTATTATTCTTTGATAGAATTTTTCCAAGCATCCATAGCTTGTTCCAAAGCACCTGTTTTAGGCTTTCTGCCATAGCAGCAAGGCAGTGAACTGTTTGATAAAATGCTTTGGTAGACATGTATGAAAAATGTGGTAGCATAGACAAGGAGCTTCATCATCGGGAGGTTCTGCCCTCTAGCATGTCATTTGCTACAATTGATTTTTTTGGAACTTTGTACTTAGTTTATAGGTTGACTTTGTACAAAGTCACAAACTATATTGTAATAGACATTTGGACAACTGTCACCATCTGATATTTATGCAGTTGTAGTATGTTTTGTGCAATGTAATCAGCGATATGAATATAACCAACGAAAATCTATTTTCGTTAATTCATGGATTGAACTCTGTATTTTATTTGGCTCTCAATGTCTGTATGCTATGGAAATGCCATTAAATTTTAAAAAAAAGTAGTTTCTAATTGTTTTCTTCAATTTTTTGCATTTCTTTTGTAAATCTGATTTTTCCTTGATTTTTTTCCAATTTTTTCCCCAAACGATTAATGCTGCTATGGACTGTGTTGTACCCAAACCAAATTTTTTTTTTGCTTCATCAAGGCATTTTGCATAAAATAGTTTAAACCTTGCTAAAATGATGTAAAATACAGTTTTGGGCAATATCAAGCATGGAGTTTTTGTCAATGTTTTGTCAGTCAAAGTCAGTTTTATTGATCAGAACCAGAAGCAGAGACTCAGAACGGAGCTTTTCACGATGGAGGAACATCTCACGACAGCATTTCAAGTTGCACATGGTCATTTCAGTGATCGAGATGGAGTTTTCAGTGGTTAAATTATGAAGATTTCTCAGGGAAAAAGTAGAAAGCGCAACTAGAGCCCAGGGGCGCCCATCTTTTTGAAGGTTAAGATCTTGTTGAAAGTGTTCAAGCATCCAGTCAATCTCTTCAGAATTGGTCTGGCTATCCAATGAGCTATCTAGCGAAGCTTTTCGAGACCCACAACTCCGGCAAACAGCGACAGAAGTTGAAATCCCCAAAGTTCCAGATATGAGAATTTTGTCTTTTTCAGGCAAAAGCGCAACTCTAGCCTGAGGGCGCCCATCTTAAAGAGGGGGTAAATCTTGGCATTTTCAATAGCGGATATAGTCGATCTGTTCATGACTAGTCTGCTCGTCCAACGAGATATCAAACGTAGTCATCCGAGTTTCAGAACTTCGGCAACAGTCGTCTGAAGATGGGCTTATAATGAACATTTCACACTTCAGAGCTTCTCTGTCGCGTTCCCAGTGCAAGTACAGCTCAGGGGCGCTGGTTTAAAGGACCCTTCAGATGGCAGAATTTACAGATGAGGTCTTCCTGACATCAGTACTACTCTAGCCTAGCTCCACAATGCGTCAACCTGCTTGTCAATCCAACGTTCCAGGTGATCGTGGCAGAGGTTCTACCAAGCACGTAATTTCACGGGCGGAACAACATACAATTTGCAGTGTATTTCTACAGTCTAGAGGCGCCTAGCCTTTAGGCCTATCAGATGAGGTCGTTTGCATTCGAAGTCTTCACGGCTTTTGAGCGTAATCATTATATCTATTTAACGTGCCTAGCCGTCAGCCTTCGGGATTTGGCAAACGCTCGTACGTGCGAGGTCTCTGGCGAAATGTTGAAGGGTGAGGATATCCGGAAAATGGCCAAGTCTGGAGCGGATATTTTAAATAAAATACGCACTGGCGTTTTTGAGGTCTTAGAAGCAGTTTTCTTACTTCGTCACCTCCAGAGACTTCTCTTGTGAGCCCTTCTGGCTGTCCGTTAAAACAAACATGGCCTGAATCGGGTTATCCCAGCTCCAGATATTAGAGGTCGAAGTAGGGTACTTGGATGGAAGTTCAACTTTCGTCAAGATGACTTTCAGTGCAACTAAGAGCCAGGGGCGCTTTTACTTTTGAGGCCCTTAACACAACTTCCAGATGTCGTATGTATATCCGTTGGATGCAGAATGTCTCCAGTCATGCAATGAGCTTCGTTTCCTATCAGCAGGGTTCACCGTTCACCGTCAGCAGCCGTTTGAAGTGTCAGATGGCAGTTTAGGAAAATGGTTTTAAGTCTGGAACCCATAAATGAATTTAATCAGGGGCGCCTAATTTTTCAAGATGTTAAATGATGGATTTTGCAGTAGTGTCTCCCAGCAGACATTTCTTCCTTGTTCAGTAGGCTTTCCGATGAATTCTCTAGATCAGTCTCAGCATCTCTCAGTCACCCGGAAATCAGTGTTGAAGTTGGCCAGTCGTCACTTTGCTGTCAGCTATAAAATAGGAAGTTAATAAAAAGTGAAGCATCTTGAGCAAATGGACGCCTATGAGCTCAAGAGATGACTTTTTGGAATCGGTGAAGCCCGACGGTGAATCCTAAAGCTTCATCCGAATTGTCAACTGAAGTTCAATATATTTATATATTTTTGCAATTTTAGCATTAAAAATGGCGATTTTCTATTATTGGGCGCCTTTGCTAATTGCATGATAATAAATATTTTATTATTTATTTAAATCCAAACTTCCAGTCAGTGGCAGTTCAACTGAAAGGCAACCAATCAGAGATCTTCTATTTTTGTCAGGGTTTTGAATTCTTGCAGTTATCAGTTGGTGCGAATTTCTTCTTATTTAAAGTATGGCGCCTTCATTCATTATTCACAGAGCTTTCAAAAGAAATTCGTATTTCTCAAAGAGAAAATCCAATCTCAAGAGAAATTCGTATTTTTCAAAGCAAATTCATATCTTCAAAGGAAATCGAATTTTATCAATTTTCAAAGCAAATTTCAAAAGAAGTTCGTATTTCTTCAAGAAGTAAAGGCGCGCATCTTTAAGGGAAATTCATAAGTTTCAAGCAAAATTCGCAAGTTCCTCAATAATCAAAGTGAAATTCTCAAAGGCGTATTCATTCAATATAAATTCGCAATCCTTCAGAGATTCAAAGGCGAATTCTCAAAATAAATTCGTGTTTTCTCAAGACAATTTCAAAGGGAAATTAGAATTTCTTTAGAACAAAGGCGCAAATTTCAAGAAAGGAAAATTCGTGGTTTTCAAACAAAGGCGAATTCTTCCAATTCAAAGGTGAATTCTTCATCAATTTCCCAAGGCAATTTTACCTAACATATCTTTTTGCAGGATTAAAGTTCACAATTGTCAGCAATTTGAAGAAATCTAGGGCGATTTTCACAGAAAAAGGACAACATAAAAACGTCTTTTTCATCCTTCAATCTCAGATTTCTCTCAAAATACAATTTGCATGTTCCTGAAATTGGCGAATTCTACAAGTTTCAGTATCTGGATCATTTCTATATAATTACCTCGAGTTAAAATCGTGTGTTTGATTTTTCAGGAATTTTTAACTTCAGAACATTCGTTCTCGAGTTACTAATTTTCTCAACTGAAAAGTCTTTATACAATCGAGTAGAAGTTGAATTTTCGCAAAACTGACGTTTTGGGTTGTCTTAGAATCCTTTTCTAGACAAAACCCATATTTCAGATTTTTCGCTGAAAATAATTTTTCGAAAGGCTATTTTTAACTCTCGCAGGCTATTTTTAGCTCTCCAGAAATCTTGTCAGAACACAGTCAAGTTCACAGTCAACAGGCGAATTTTTCAGAATGCAGTTCACTCAGCTCGAATACAGGACCAAAACCGTCCTTACTCATGACTTTCTCAAGTTGGTTGAGATAGACCTTCACAAAGTATTGCCAGAGGCAGTGCTAGATCCGGTCAAGATCAGAAGTTCAATCATTCAAAATATTGAGCAGTCTGGTTTACTAGAGGCCGCTTCCATACCTATCTCCGTTCATTGTGTTGAATTCGTGATGTCTTGTATTAAGCATTACAATTCTACTACTCGTGAGATAGTGTCAGTTGACGGACGGGTCATTTGCAGTCTCAAGCCTTTGGACATCAAAAGGAGTTTTGGCATTCCTCAACACTAGAACAGCCTAGTTGTTTCTATGGAGCAGTGTGTGTAGGCATTTGATGCTGATGTGGACAAATGTCAGAAGAAGATGGCAAAAAGATGGTTAAAACAAGCGAAGAACAGATTGCCAAACAATGTGGGTCGTGGTGAGTACAAGGATGAGTACGCGATTCTAATTACACTCTTGAATCGTGTCTCAGGTCAAGCACATGCAAATGTTTTCCAGCCTTGGATGTATTACATTATTGGTCGTGATCATTTCTGGGTGAACATTATGACTGGGCATCCTTCATCAGCGATATTCTCCACAGGCAAATCACCGGTTTCATGGTTGCTCATGAGTTTCATATGTGTTCGTATCTCGTGTACTTGATCGCTTATCAGGGTCAGTTCCAAGGATTAAACACTGTGGGCATTCTCAGTGTTCAGAAAGTCTATCAGTATTATGATCAGCGTTGAGTTCACCAAGCTGAACGTCATTTCAAGCGTGTTCACGAGGCTTTCTCTGACTTATACAGTGAGGAACTTGGACCGGGAGTTGCACGTTTGTATCTCGGCAGTTGCTAGGGCAGTGATGGATGGATGGGCAGATTGGTTTATTTAGTTCCCAACATACACCTACATCCGAAAGTGTGGCTTTACAGAAATCCAGCTATGCTTCCACATTATCCTTCAGATAAGACAATCTTTCAGAATTCCCGAGACAGATGCATGATGTTCATTGTCTTCTACGCCGCAGTAATGCACTCATCTCTTAACTTTCCTTTTCAATTTGGAATGTATTGGTGCAAGTCGGGAATTGATGCTAAGATCGCAGGACAAGCGCTTGAGAAATATCATCTTAAGTACCTTATTGAAGCACGTGCCTATGATCTTTCAGGTCATTATACAGCTCGCCTTGCTGGAGGTACATATCATGAACCTTCTATGGAGGATTACTGGGCAAATTGCGCAGATGACTTCGAGGTTCACAGATGCAGTTATAATGCTTCTCTCTCTGAGAATTCTGTTTTCTTGTCAGAAGATGTGGGAGGTTTATCAGATGATGAGGGAGAGGTTCTTCCTCAGCAAGAGCAGTCGATACACAACCGCTAGCGTTGATTGGTACGCCAAGAATACGCAACGATCAAAGAGAGGTTAAGTAGAGTTATTCGTGCAGTAATTTTACCTCGACAGAAGAAGACAAGGAGGGTAAGGTGCCTAGAGCAGAGCCGCCGGTGAGGGTGAATCCTTCGCTACCTTCCTCGCCAAAACCCAAACAAAAGAAGAGGAGTAATCCTCCCAAGAAAGTACAAGCGCCAAACAATTCAAAGGGCAAGGCCATTGGCACACACGGAGCCCTGATAGACACCGTCATAGAGCCAGCTCAGAGGCCAGTTTAGAGTCCGGCCAAGACTGAGGTTCAGCCTCAAGTTCCTACACCAGTTTCAGAGCAGTCACCACCCCAATTCTCATTGAATTGGATTTAGACTCTCCACCTCGCAGTGGGTCTTCTACACACTCATTCTCATCAGTACCTCCTGTCGCTAGTGCAGACCCATCTAATAGCATTAGCCGAGACCAATCTTGGATCGAAGCTCAGCTAGGAAGGAAGAGGAGGCAGCCATCTTATGTTCTTAATCATTCTGATTTTGATGACATTTACTAGGATGCGCCAGACAAGAGAGTCAAGAACATGGTTCACGTAGAGAGGAACACTGATATGGAGATTGTCATTGAGACTGCCGTACCTCCACAGGGGAAGAACTTGGCTGAGTTGGAATCTCAGGATTTTGAAGTTATCACAGTCAACCTTGGTCGTAGCACACGTCAGACTCAGGTTGATTTCCTACAAGTTGCTATAGACAGTGCCAGGGATAGAATACTAAAGGACGGAGAGGATAAGGCAGCCTTCAAGGTTGAAATCAGACAGCTTCGCTAGTATATTTCTAGCCTTGTGCATAGACCAGATGCCATTAACACACTCCCGCCGATGCTTGAGCCTCCAGCAGAGCAAAGTCAACTTAATCATTTAGTTGCATATGGCAAGCGTTTGGATGAGTGGGAGGAGGAGTTCGTTGCTAGAGGCCGTGCTATGCTTACAGAGTTATATCGGTTGCGGTACAATGCACGAGAGCTCCGTCTTTGTCTTCAGGATGAGGAACGGGATATGGCTATTAACAAACCCCGGGATGAGATTATGATTGCCCACCTAAGTGTGGCATATGATGCAGAGGACAGAGAAGCTATCTACTCTTGGAAAACGCAATTGGTTTTCAGGGCAAAGATAGAAGAGACTTTAGCACCAGAGTTGGCTGAGAGTAGAGAGCACGTCACTAGTGCACTCCGGTTTGTGAGGATTCTAGTATCTCGCTTACCGTGTCGATATCAGATCGAGGGTGGTGCCTACGTTGAGCTTATCGACGTTCAGTCAGAGCTTCAGGCACTCATTCATACCATTTTCAGTGGGGAGACTATTGGCTGTAAGGTTACTCAGCTTACAGTTATGTCAGCATTATTTGACGAGGCAACAAGGAGCAGAGGTGAACTTCAGTCTCAGATCACAGCTGGTGAGGATATGCTGCACCGACATAGCATTCTTCGACAGAGTCTCATAGCTCCAGATAGTGATATAGTTAACAATCTCGTTGAGGGATTGGTTGCTCGAGATCACGACCAGTAGACTTCAGTTCCCACTTCTCAGGATAGACATTACACACAGGAGTTAACTTGGCGTTACCCTTTTCAAGTTAACTCGATGTTGTCATTACATGCATATCTATTCTGAGATCAGCTTTACACACTTGGAGTTTTATTTAGGGTTTTACGTTAACTGATGGTAGTCTTCCAGTTAACATGCTTTCAATAAGGACGCATGCTCGCACAATTGTCCATTTTTAGATTAGATGTTTCGGTTAACTGATGGTAGTTTTCCAAATTAACTGTATAATTTACTTCATTAGGGCTTGGCAGCTAATCTTGCATGCATTGCAAGACAGATGACTCAAGGTGATTTTAGGGTTCCCTACACCTTGATGTATATAAATAAGAGCTTTTGCTCATTTGTAAATAACTTTTGCTTGAGAGAGAAATATATGCTGCGCCTACCTTGCCCTCAATATTGCTCTTTTGGCATTTGTTCATGTGTCTTCACTATTATGATTAATTGTTATGCCACATAGGGTTTCATGCAATTGTGATGGTGGATTCTTTCCATAGTTTAGATAAATCTGTTTTGTGCATCTTTACCATTATGATCAATTGTTATGCCACATAGGGTTTCATGAGATTGTGATGATAAATCTGTTTTGTGAGTCTTTACTATTATGATCAAGTGTTATGCCACATAGGGTTTCATGAGATTATCATGGTAAATTCTTAAATTTGTTTTGTGCCTAATAAACTTGTTCAGATTGAGATAATAGTTGCGCCACCTTGCCTTCAAGTAGAGAATCTGAATTCGTTTATCGTCTGATAGTCAAAACCTTGCTCCGTTTCCTCATGCTCTGTTTTCTTGAGGAAACTAGATAGAATTTAAGTTATTAAGTTTAGTTGTAGTTAGTAGATCTGCAAAACCAGAAAAACTCAGCTGCAACGTATATAGTTTTCGAGAAAGCCTTGTACCTCTACAGCTGAAGCAAAAAGACAGGATTTAGTTTAGTTTATTTCCTTTGCAAGTACTTTTGTCAAGCACAACGAGGGAGCTTCCCCTCCTAATTTGAAGAGCACTCATTGCGTAGTGTGCATAGCTGTCCGTACCAACTCTTACTCCAGAGGTGCTAGTTGTTACGCCAACAGACTGCAAACTCACATTTCTTCTTGTCAAGTGTTGTACCAAATTTGAAACTTAATGATTGTGTTGTATGATACCTCTTTTTTGTCGCTCATTTACCAATCAGTTTTGTGTCACTGGATTCACATTAATAGTCATTCTTGACAAATGGTATTGGTGTTGTGTCTTGGTCCAACTTTTTTAGACTAACAAGTTTTTGCAGATGATGTTCTCAACTATGGTGGCTATGATGAATGAAGGGCAGTGGAATGAGTCTACGAAGCTTCCGTTGAATGTTAATGCCATGTTTGAATTTCTATAGCCAACAAACTTGTTGGTTTGTTCAAGAAAATCATGCAAGCATATTTGGGTTCAGTATGTATTGGCATTCACATGAATAATAGGGAAGGTACAATTTCATTCAAATACATGTCCAAATTGTAGCTTGATGGTTTATGACATTGTGTGAGTGAATGGTGCTCAAAGGGATAATAAGGAAATCAATTCTATTCAATAAGGAATCATGCCTTTCTTTAAAATTCAATTTGCATCACATAGGAGCAAGGAGCAAAGTCTTCAGAAGGCTCAGAAATTGTAATGTCCCCTTCTAGTTGACATTGACATATCAGTAGGATTAGCCTATTAATGGCTCTCGTAGGCTAATGAGGTATGGTGAGAGAGTCATCTGGCAGTCATTGGGTGATTACTTGGCTCAGTATTTGATTGGAGTAAGATTTTCCATCACATATCATTATTATTTCTATTTATGGAAACCTTATTTTATAATTTGATGTTGAGATGCACTTTATTAATAATATTATATTTTTATATTTTATAAAGTGCAAATTAAATTTAAATATATTGGAGCCTTCTAGAAGTTAAAAAATAATATTATTTTATTGAGGCCGACCTCTAGAGGAAATGCATAAATAGACCTTGAGGTCTCACTATTGAGCATCCAGCATTTGTTGTTTGTTGTTGTTGATGAGCATTGTGGAGCTACGGCTTTACAGTTGAGTGTCTTTGGGAACGATAACTCCCATAGATAGCATAACTGAGGGAGTGAGATATCTTCTGAAGGGTTGCAGCCATTGGAGAGGTTACTTCAAACTTCTCATTGAGCAGAAATTGTGGCCAAGGGCCAATTTTGGCATGATATCGATTATAGTTGCATTGGATGGATTTTGATCTTGCTCTCCATCGAATTCATCATTGAGGAGGTCGAATTATATTGACATTCTGTTTACACCAGCAGTCTGATATTTATTACTGTCATGGCGACTAGCATCATGGAGGCATGTTTTTGGTCATTACTCACTCATGCTTGAGCGAATTCACTTGCCACTTGAAGCGCTCACTTCCTTGGAGGCCAACAATAATATTTGATGCATCTTGGAGGGGTGGCAGATTGAGATTTATTTTATATAAATTATTATCTTCAGAACAGGGGCGGCTGAGTCTGCAGTTCGATTTGGGCTTGAGGAGTCATCATTTCATTTGGTATTGCTTGCTTCTTCATCACAGCTTCAAGGCGACTTCATGTTCCAGGTTCCTTTTGATTTATACAAGCTTAATGATAATTTAGATGCATTTCATGGTAGCTGCTGTGGGTGAACATTTTGTATCAGATCTGTTTGTAATCATTATATGAGTTGTAAGCCAAGAGTCTTGGCATTGGCATTGACATCATTGTGAGAAGATTGCATTCTCAATACCATATCAATAGTTGGAAGTTATCACTTGTTGTTTTTGAGCATTGAATGTAAATTTGAGGATGTATGTCAACTATTTGATATAATGGCTATAGGCTGTAGCTGCACATTTAGGTCATGATACTTCATCTATTGCATTTCAAAATACAAAAAGAAATCTGCATTGCATCTAGGACCTTGTCTAAACATCATAGGACTCTTTTGCAAGTAATATATACATTGGATATCATTGGGAAAACATTTATGCACTCAGACCAGCAAGTTACAAGGTTGCACATGAATTGTTTGACAAAATTACAAGCAGCAAATTAGGGCAAATTGTGGTCAGTTTGAGCAAGGCTCATTACAGAAATTGGTTTGTCTTATCCTATGAGGTTGCAGAAAACACAAGTTAGATGTTCTCAATCAACATGGACAGATCAACAAGTTGAGAAGAGTGTGCTTGGTCAAAGTTTAAAATACCACAAATAAGAAGTTGATAGGATAAAACAATATGTACTTTACAAAATAATTTGTCTTATCCTTTCTACACACAAAGACAAAGGGACTTTGGTAAGTGAGTTGAACCACAAAATCAGACAAAGTGTGGCCCAGTCAGCACAAAATGATGCCAATCCAATGAAAATTGTATTTGAAGGAGAAGGATAAAGGAGAGTCTTTGTCATTCTATGAAGTGGTAGCTTTTTTAGATGAGTCATAAGGTGGTTGCCATATAAAACAAGGTGCACTTTTAGCATCTATTGTTCCTTTTGAAAGTAGTGGTGAATGTTGTAAAGCTGCACCTGAATAAAAACTGTAAAAGCAAACACAATCAGCACACTTTTTCATATCTTTTGTCCCTTTAAAAAGTGGTGACTAAAGTTAAAATTTGTGCCTATGAAACATAAGTTAGAAATCAATAAAGGATTTATAAAAGTTGGTGCACTTTATGAAGAGATTTGTCCTTTTCTATTCAAAAACCTAGTCATTAGAAAAGACAGAGGGTGGTGGTAAAAATGTAAAGAGAGGCCCCTAATTAAAAACAAATTGAGATCAAGCATGCTTTTTAGAAGATTGTTCAAAATATGAAGTGCCACTCAAAATAGAGAAAATCACCTTTATTAAAAAAAGATATGGTTTTGGCAGCATAGAAAAGTCGGCTCAAACAAAGTGATGGTGAGCATTAGTAAATTGTTCCAAAAGACTAAAGGCACACTTTATAATGAATGTTGCCACTTTGAAAATATGAATCATGGAAAGAGAAGTTATTACTTGTTTGAGATTGGTTGACCATGCAAAGGTTGACATTTATGCTTAGAGTTTAAAAATATAAAAAACATGTGAGGGATGGTGCTATTCTAATCTGGCTGGTCAGTTTAGAGGAAGAAATGAAGTCCATGATGCTTATCTATTAAGCAATGTCATCAATCAATCTTATTTTGGTAAAAGATATGTTTCAAACAAAGATGGCTACAGGAATGACAGAGTGAAAATGGCAGTTGCATAGATTAGTTTTTAGAATTAGTTGATGATATATTTTGTCGTGAAAATTCCATTTCAAATCTTCATGCAATAATTTAGTCTTAAAGTAGAAGCCATACTTAGCTTTTTATTATTTCTCGTGCATAGATTTGTAAAAAGTCTAAATGAGTGCCATTTTGCACTTAGAAGATCAATGGTAATTTTCATGCCTGCCTATTGCTGAAACTACTTTTCACTCAGTGTTATTGTCATCTAGAATCTGTTATTCACTTAATGAAATTTATTACTCCTATCTTGCTTTTAAATGTTTATTGAGATGTCTTGTCATGTGTGTTGAGGAAAGTTAAATTGCTCTGGTGAGTTTACAAGCTTTGTATTCTAGGTTTACTCGAAGTAAACGATTGCAACTTTGTACTGATCTCTTGATTTAATGTACCAAAACATTTGTGTCTTTATGCTTTAAATCTATTCAATTTTTATGTTCACTTGCATTGTTTAGTCTCTGCTTTTAGTTGAACAATGCAAATGTTTTGTTGTAGGGATTTCTTTTAGTCAATAAAAATCTTTTGACTAGTGCTGATGTGCTGAATTGCTTTATGCTCTGGATCAAAAAAACAAAAAGATAATTTTTTTATTTTATTTAGTTTGAAATTTGAATTATATGCTCAAAATGACCATAGAGTACATTGTACAGAATCTACAGATTGTAAATTGCAACTACCTATTGTGAAACTTAGGTTAATTTTAATTTATAGGAAGCTTCCCCTTCTAATTCGAATAGTAGTTTTACTGCATACCTATTGTGTTTTGTGTCACATTGAAAGATGCGAATTAAAACACTAACATTAACAAGCAACTTATTACCCTTCAAAACTTGTTTCAGATGCATTAAATGCTTATCCAGAGTTCTGCTAAAATCCAATATCATCCAAATAAACAATGACATAAGGATCTATGAATGGTCTTACTACCTTATTTGTCAATCACATGAAAGTGGTTGGTGCATTACACAATCCAAAAGGCAGTACAAGCTTGTCTTATATAGAATCCCCCCAGTTACCAATCCTCTTTATTTCTCATTTGATAATACTTGGATTTCAAATAATTTTTTTTGAGGTATTTAGCATGTTGAAATTGGTCCACAAAATCATCAATTTGTGGAAGAGGGTGCATGTTCTTGATGTTTATCTTATCCAAAAATTAATATTCCATATGCATGTTTTAGGATCTTTCTTATATACAATAATAATAGGAGAAACACAGGAATAAGCATTTGAATGGATTACAACTTGATTTAAGAAAGATTGCAATTAAATTCTCCCACAATTTCCTCTACGAGTGATTGTTTATAGAGGTCAATGTTTGGAAGAGGAAAATCTTATTACAATTGGATGTCATGCTCTATGCCCTCCTAGGAAGCATGCCATTAGGATTTTGGAAAACTTCCTTAAATTGCCACAACAAATCTTCAACTTGTTCTTGTTCTTTGTTGGTTATCTTACTTAATTTGCAATTGTATCTTACTCTCTTGTTTATCCCTCAAAAGAAGCAGATTAGATTTCCACTCGCATTAATCAATCTTTTGTCTTGATTAACTCTTAAGAAAGAAATGTTTGACTTATCTTCATATGCATTAATGATATATCTTTCCCCTTCTTTGGCCAAATGGTACTTGTTAGCTCTCCTCATGAAGTTAACATCTCTAATATCCATGTATAGATTGCCAAAGGCTACACCACACATCAAGAGAAAACTCATCTACAATAATTTCATCAATGAGACACTGATTTATACCAAAGTTAACCTTCACTGTGTGATGACCTCTATGTCTACTCCTTGCTTTATCCAGCCCAAAGAATATGAAGTAAGATGATCATATGTGTCCAAACCAAGCTTGTCTACCAAATCTTCGGAAAACAAATTTGCTCATGAGCAAGAATAAAAAAAGGCATGAATTTTTGTCTTCTTAATTTGAATCTTAATGTTTAAGAGTTTGCTAAGTTCACCTTTAACATGAACTTCCTTGCCACTTAAGCATAACTCTTTGCAGATGGAAGTGCAAGCAATCCTCTTATGCACATTGGTGTTACATCTAGCCTTTCTTTGATCAAAGTTAGTCATAGATTTCTTCATCTTGTTATTCTTATGTGGATGCAATTTTCAACACTTCTAATGTGTATGACCATTAACATCACAATTTATACAATGTTTATAATCTTTCTTGCAAATAGTAGCAATATTGTTTTACTTAATTTTTCATTTACCTTTCTCTTTTGGCTTGGGTTGACCTTGCTGTTTTGAAGTGTTTGAAGAGAATTATGGATTCTTCTTCTTGTCCATCTCAAGATAGGGTTTGGGAACATTCCTCATTGATCACACACAACTTATTCCTTCTAGCATTCTATCAATGAAGTTGCTCCAATGAGTATATATACAAGTTTATTTTCTTTGAGACTTGTCAAACCAAAGAAAATTTGCGAAGTTACAGCATTTTCAAACCTTCACTATTACTTGAAATATTTACTCATAGCCAAAAACCATGTAAGTGCAATGGAATGTAGACTTTTCCCATTAGAAACTAGCAAAATAAAGTAAATAAAAATTTACAATCTGAATAGAACATGAAATATTTAAGCTCGCTGCTTGAGTTTTTAAGCAAAAGAAAAAGTTTCTGTATGAAGAATATCCTTCTTTTTTGCAGATGAGACATTCAAAGATGTCAAGATGATCCTAAGGAAATCGATTTGGCCCCGTGAAATCTCTATTGTTTGTATGCCATCTTGATGCCAATTCAAGGAAGTAATTGGTTCAATTGGTGCAGTTATAATTAATAAATGTGGTTAAATAGGGTAGAGAGAAAAAGGTCATGACTGCCAGTTAAGGATGGAAAGGTCACAAGTTTTCCACCTGGTCAATTGAGAAGGCAACTTCAATTATAAGTTTTTATTGAATTTGACTATTTATCAGGATTAATGTCATCCATAGTAGTCAAAAACCCTCAAATTGATTTTTTTACTCACATATTTAGCTTTTCTATCAAATACTTGTTTTTTGAGCGGGTCTATGTCGAACAATTTTCTTGCTAACCTTCCTTTGACCCTAAATCGAAATTCTGTATGAAGTTTGTTCTACATGCTTAAATATATTTGCTTGAAAAAAGTCTCTTATTTTATTTTATTTTTTGCTGAAATTTATTTCATCTTATTTGAATCTCTCATATTTTAGTTTTTATGAACATGAATACTATGGTACCATCCATTGGATAAGTTATTTGGATGCCACTGCATATGTTATTATTTGCTTCTTGCACAAGTTATTTCTATGATTTGACCAGTTTTTGAATATGAGTTACAATAAAGCATTCTGTCATATCAAACAAAAATTGGAAGACGTTAGGTAAATTCTTGAATAAGCATACATTTTGTCACAAGGATTTGTTGTTGTTTTTCATATTATTACTTATTAATATTCTTTGCTGTTATTTGACTGTTAATGGTTAGATTTTCATATTTTGTTCAGGCTAAAGCCTTCTAACATTGTAAAAGCAAAGCAGAAACAAGAGAAGATTATGCAACAACAATGGGAGGTAAGCTCACTTGTCTGAAGTTCCTTTTTACTTTACCAGTGTGCTGCTATTTGATCAATAGCCTTTGGACAGAAAACAGATATTTATCATTCTTTAGGTGCATGCACTGGACTTATAAAAGTACTCATTGCAGGTTGTGATTTTTTATGTTACGATCATGCGTCATAGAAGTTACATGCTAAAATTGAACGTATAAGAAAGTTACGACTTAGTGTGCATGTAGCATTTAACCATTTTCAATTTTTTGATTATCCTCAAGCGTTTTTCTTTGGCACAAAAGCTGCTTTTTGTGTTTTCTTTGGTTGAAACTTGAAAGTCAAAGTTAACATATAAGCCTGTAAAAATAACATAAAATTATTTAATATAATCTAATAGAGATTTTGCTAGTTAATTATCACCTATGAGCATACGGGTTATTAATCACAAAAGGACAGTTCTGCAAACTCAATTAAATGATGCATTTTTCATTCATAGATAGGCTGTTGCTGCTGAGCCGCTAGCCACCTATTTATTGATATATATTGATAACTGAATTTGTGGATAGCCAATGTGTGTAAGGATCATTACCCACAAAACAATCTCATGGAAATAAAATATAACTACTTATCTCATAACATGGACATAAAAATAAAGCAACTTCATTAAGTAAATAGATGTCATAACGCACCCTATACAAGAATACAACTCAGGCTCTCATGACACATAGTCATCTAAATGTACAGTTTGTAAGTACAAAACAAATATTGTGAGGAATATAGTGATAGCAGCAAAAATCGTTTGGGGAAAAAATCGGCAAGCCAAATGTTTAGGATTTTTTGAAAAAATTAGAGAAAAATCGTGAAAAAATTGGGAAAAAATCGGATTTGAAAAAAATGTAAAAAATAGTAGGAAAAGAGACAAATGCTACACTTTTTTGAAATTTAAGGTAATTTGCATAGCATATAGATATAGAGAGCAAATAAAATAGAGATTTTAACCCATGAATTGTAGAAAGCTTGCATGTTGTTTATAAAGTTTATGTTTGTTGAGCTTAAAGGCATTTGTTTCTTGCTTAGGTTGTGAACTACAGATCGTTTGGAGCACCTCATACAATAGAGTAGTGTATATGTGAGATATGGAATCAATTGTAATGTAAAATCTTTGTAGAATTGACAACTGAGAAAAGTGGAAAAGGCTAGTGTATGAAGGAGTTCTAAATGATACAAGTGACCAAAAATATCAAGTAAATCGTCTATAAGGAAATTCAGTTATCTGTAGTCCAGAAATATCAATTAGATTTAATATAAATATGCAGCATACAAAAATCTAATATAGCCTGACCTAAAGCCGCGATTTATCTTATTTGAAGCATTTAAGTTGTAAACTACATCAAGCTTGTGGTTCTGGAGCAAGATTTAGTTCAATCCCTAAAAGGGGACATTACAAATTATACATTACAAATTATTATATTTTAAATTTTGCTATTTCCCTCCAAAAAAAGTTATAAGAGGAGGCTAAGGGCTCATTTGTGAGTTTAGCCATGAATTGTATTTGTTTTTGCATATGGAGAGAACTTGTGTTCTTCTCAAAAAATTTTGAGGACAAAAAGCCTCTTGAGATTGTTGGATTTGGGGACAAAACCCCCTTAGCTAGTTAGAGTGGTTTCATACAGGAATCACCAATGAGCTGCAAAGGGAAGATCCAGTTTGGTTGCAAACACAAAATATTTTGATGTGTTTTGAATCTCTAATATTTTTAGTATTATTTGAAGTTTTTGAAGGGCAATTTGGGGGATTCCCAGCTAGCCGTTCGCTTTACTTGTCGAACCATTTGTTGGGTTATTGTTGATGGAAAATATGATTTGAATGATTATGGAGTTTTTTTTTATTGTCATTATCATCTAGTGTAGGCCATACCAATTTGAATGAGAGTGGAGTCTTAACATGGAGGTTGTACATGTGGAGGGGCTAGTAATGGCAAATTGGTTGCAGATAAGCAATAACACTACAAATACAAGAGGACAACAATACATAGCACACTCAAACTTCAAAATTCTAAGAGAATAGCAATTGAGCGATTGCAATCAAACACCTCAAACACCAGCAGACAATGACGAACAACAATTTCATGCTACAAAAAATCGCCCCAAACAATGAGGTCGATACTAAGCCAAAATGACAGTGTCATGTCCCCAATTTGGGACCTCTTTATAGTTGGCGGGAAAAAGAGCATTTTTAAATGCTAACTTAAATAATATTAAATAATTAATAAATTATAAATAATAAATTTAAATTATTGTTAAAATAACATTTAAATTTAAATGAATCTATTTTATCTGGGCCGACCTTCGAAGGCAATTTAATATTTGAATAATGTTTTTGGCCTACATCTCCTCATTAGCAACTATTTATGGTGGGCGCTGGACATTTTGGAAATCATCAAATGAAGACATGACGAATTGACAGTGTAGCTGGTGATGTGCTTGGTAGGATGTAGTCTCTGCTAGTGGGTTGTATCTATTTCGTCAATTCCGCCATCCATCTATTTCCGCTATTATCTTGATCTTACATATTGCTGTTACAGGCATATCATTTCCAGGCCATTGGAGGAGTGAGTACCTTGGAGCGGTTTGGACGAGCTTTTAGCTCTGGCCATATCCACAGGTTCCAATCACTCTTAGCATCCGTGCATGATCCTTAGCTCAGACGAGAGCCGCCAGAGGCATTGCTGGGAGCATCAAATTGCACTCATTCTGTTCCGCACTCGCACCAGGAGTTCGTGAGGTTACTCATGGAGAATATTTGGGAAGAGGCATCTAAGTAGGCGCTAGGTGCAAGGGGAATCTAATCACTGGAGATAACTGTTGCAATTGCCATCAACCCCGACTCCATTCACTCATGCGACATTTAGAGCGACTGTGAGCATTCAGCTACAACTCGACAATTCACCCGATTGGTGTTGAGTGACATCCTTTGGCGATCGAGCCTGCTATATTTGTTTGGGCGGCCACCATTCCTCATTGCGAATTAGGGAGGGGTTTGTGTGTGTGATGGGCGTCATTCCCTGAAACTGCTTCAGCAAATGCCTAGTTGTAATCCTGGCTCAGTTCCAGGCTTATCTCTGTGCGCCATATCTCATTGAGTCTGTATCTTCAGTAGTTTTTGTATTGAGTTGTTGATCAACCGCGAACAATTAATTTGTGAGTAAAATCCACTGTACATTGGTTTTGGCGTCTATTTCGGACTAGCGTTTATTTGAGCAATCTTTGTTCTGTTAATTCTCTGTTTTTTGGGTTTGACATCAATTTCTATATGCAAGATTAGACTTTGCTATTAAAATTTTGTATGAGCCTGAGTCGGGCTCATCATAGACAATAACAGGACAAACTCGTTCTTCTTGCAAAGGTACAGAATTGAAAGGAAAACGAGCAGCAATGAGATTAAATAGAGTTCAAAGTGTTGCCCAATCGACAAAACCGATCCGTGGACAATGGTAACCTGAACCTACCAATTCATTTCTTATTCACATGGTAGAATACAAAGTCCACCAAACACCAACGATATGGAAATTGAGTTTATTGTATTAAAATTATGCAATATCGAGCAACAAGAGGGCAACTACAGATTACAAGGACAATAAACTTCCTTTGCATTGTTTGCATTCTCTTCTCCCCTGCCATACCTCCTCTGTTCTCTATCATAATTCTTAGCGCTAGAATAGATCGCCTCCTCACTCTCAAACTTACAAAAAAAAAATGACTTCTCTCAAATCCAAGTAACCGTGTATCCCATTCTTTGCTTAGGTAGACCCCTTCGATCCCCAAAAGAATCGACCTTGTTCTTGGACAGTTTCAAAAACTAAAACTTGTGCGAATAACTCAACCTCTCTCCCTTTTTAGTTGTAACTATCCTCCCGTTTGGGATCTAATGAGGAAGGAAGACTAAGTTTCTTGACTCCACATAGTGCTCACCACCTGTCACAAGGAGAACAAGGAAACAAAGAAGGCAATAACCAAAAAAAACCAAAATGTGCAAATCAAAATTTTGTGATGCCCTTGCATCAGGTTCCTCGGGGGGGAAAAAAAGCTCATGAACTCTTGTTCATGAGGTCATCGATGGAATGACCATAGGCGGCAATTTGATGTACAGTTAACCACGAAGCATCCTCCAAAAGATGATCACGCCACTTCACCAAATACCTGAAATACTCTTTGCCGTTAGTCTTCTTCAATAGCTGTTTAGCTAGAATGCCTTCAATTTCCAGCGGAATGGGTTTGGTTGCATGTTGGTCTTTAGTGGATTTCAACTCTAACTCTGCTGTTTCTTCATCTGTAGCACCTTGATATGGATACAAATTTGCGACATTGAAGATTGGTGAAATCCCCATGCCTGGAGGAAGGCTAATCTCATAGGCATTCGTTGAAAACTTTCGAAGAATTTCGCAAGGACCAAATTTCTTCATCTTTATTTTATTGTATTCACTTGTAGGAAATCTTTCCTTCCTAAGATGTGCTAACACAAGATCACCCACCTGAAAATGAACCTCTCTCCACTTCTTATCAACGTACTGTTTGTATTGCTGATTGCTTCCTTCAATATTCAACTGAACCTCCTCATGTAGGTCATGAATGACTTGTGCAAAATCTTCTCCATCTGTGCTTCTTTTCTCCATATCACCAAGATTTCTAAGTTCCAAGACAACCCTAGGATGCATGCCATAAACCATAGGTGAAAAACTCTCCGAGTAATTGGCGAGTTTTAAAAGACTACCGAGTTTTTTTTCATGGCGGGTTTTTCCTGCATTTACTCTCCAAAATTGCTCACTGAATAAAGGACGAGTCCAAAAAAAAAACTCACGTTGAAAAAAAAAGGTCTCCTGCAGCCACTAAAAAGGTATTTTCATTTCATTTGATTTTATAGGTACTCTCCAAGTCCAAGTTTCCATGTTTGCCTACAAGTCTTCATCTATAATATCATCTAGTTCTACCTCCCCCTAGTTTTCACTGGACATGGGAAGAGGAAGATGTAAATTTGTAAAATATATTAATGTAGTATTTACTTTCAGTTTTACAAAAACAATTTGCTATCTTCATTTTGTTTCAGACTATCAGTATCAATGCATTCTAGATGAGGATGCCTTTTTTTACCTAGTTTGCTTTGAAATAAATCAAATACAACTAGATTCAACTTGTTTCTTTTATGTACTCATTTATTGACTCATTGGATGCATCTTATCATTGAATTTTGCAAAAAAAAAAAGCGTTTTTAATGAAATTTAAGCAATTTTTAAAGTTGCCATGTTTTTTGCCGAGTCGTGTTTTTTGGGCTTGGCGAGTTTTTCAACTATGCCATAAACTATATAAAAAGGACTGAAAGCTGTACTCCGATTTAGAGAATCATTGTAAGTGAACTCAGCTTGGGCCAAAACCATATCCCAGTTACCATGTGTGTTCCCAACAAGGCACCTCAACATGTCACCAAGTCTTCTATTCACCACTTTGTTTGGCCATCCGTTTGGGGGTGATAGGCAGAACTGAAACTAAGATGTGTACCCGATTTTTTCCAAAGGGTTCTCTAGAAATGCCCATCAAATTTCGTATCCCTATCCGACACAATACTCTGTGGGATACCATGCAAACGAACCACTTCTTTGAAAAACAAATTAGCAATATTGGTTGCATCACTAGTCTTCTTACATGGGATAAAATGCGCCATTTTAGAGAACCTATCCACAACTACAAATACAAAATCATTGCCCCTTTGAGTCCTAGGAAAATCCATAACAAAATCCATACTTACATAATCCCACAATCGAGATGGATCTGGCAATGGTTGATACAACCTTGTATTCTGACTTCTTCCCTTTGGATGTTTACATACTCTGCATCTCTCCACATCCTTTTTGACATCAGCTAGCATTCATGGCCAGTAATAGTGCATACTCAACTGCAAATAAGTTTTATCTTGTCCAAAGTGTCCTAGACTACCTTTGAACAACAAACCTTCCTGTAGCATATAATCAATCCAAAGTCCGCTATCTTTGCTGATTGGACTGCTGCAAGTTTCATAAGCATCTTTGAAATTTGGATCATTTGCATACAACTCCTTCAAACTATCAAAACCAACACTGTTAGCCTGAATTTCATGCAACAATAAAGTTCTACTTAATGCATCAACAACCTTATTTGTTTGCCCACTCTTATGCTTCAAAACAAAATTATAACTTTGAAGATATTCTACCCACTTTACATGCCTCTGATTTAATTTATGCTAACTATTAATGAACTGTAATGCATGGTTATTGGTGTAAACAACAAAATCCTTAGGAAGCAGGTAATGCATCCACTTCTTCAATGATTGAACCAATGCATAAAATTCAAGATCATAGGCAAAATATTTCTTCTTAGCATCATTCAGCTTCTCACTAAAATAAGCCACTGGTTTACCTTCCTGGCTAAGAATAGCCCCTATTGCCAAGCCACTGGCATCACATTCAACTTAAAATACTTTATTGAAATTAGGCAATGCAAGTATATGTTGCTCAGTTACTCTATGTTTAAGAAATTTAAAACCCTTTTAAGCCTCTTGAGTCCAGATAAACTGCTTTTTAGACCGCTTAATGGTTTCAAGTATAGGAGCAACTACTTGACTGAAATTTTTAATAAACTTCTTGTAAAAGCTAGCAAGCCCATGAAAACTCCTTACCTCAGGTGCACTTCTTGCTGTTGGCCAATCAATAATAGCTTGAACCTTATCCTTATCCATTTTCAGCCCTTCACTGGATACCACAAAACTCAAATAAGTCGATTCAGTTTGCATAAACACTTTTTTAGATTAATTTGCAACTTCTCTTCGTGCAACCTCGTCATCACCATCTTCAAAGGCTGGAGATGCTCCTCTTTAGACTTGCTAAACACCAATATGTCATCAAGATACACAATAACAAACTTCCCTAAAAAGGGTTTTAAGACCTCATTCATGAGCCTCATAAAAGTACTGGGTGAATTCGTGACCCCAAAGGGCATAACCAACCATTTGTATAGTCCATTAGTTTTAAATCCTGTCTTCCACTCATCTCCAAGTCTGATCCAAATCTTATGATAACCACATTTCAGATCTATCTTCGAAAAATACTTAGCACCACCCAGGGTATCCATCAAATCATCTATTCTAGGAACTGGAAACCTGTATTTGATAGTTATCTTATTAATGGCCCGAGAGTCTGTGTACATTCTCCATTCATTTCCCTTCTTAGGCACCAAGACTATAGGAACTGCACAAGGACTAAGACTCTCTTATCAACCCTTTTTGGAGTAATTCCTCAACTTTCCTTCTAATCTCATCATTCTCTTGGGGAGTCAATCTGTATGCAGCCTTGTTTGGAAGGCTAGCTCCTGGAATCAAATCCATGTGATGACTAATACTACGCATAGGAGGCAATTCATCAGGCAAATGAATTGCATCACAATATCCTTATGTTCCTCCAAGATATTTTGTACCTCCTTAGGCAACTCATCCAAATTTGTGGAGGTGAACAACTCCTTGGGTTTGAGGACCAAAGCAACTCCCATTTCCTCTTCCTTTATGATATGCAAGAACTCTTTTCCACTCACCAACATTATCTTGCTAGTGCTACTACTACTGCTGCCCTCCTCTTGTTCACGCATAGGCAACAAAGTATGCTTGATTCCATGCTTTTCAAAGGTATAGGTGTTAATCCTCTCATCATGTACAACTTTTTGATCAAATTGCCAGGTCTACCAAGCAATACATGGCACACATCCATAGGCATGATATCACAAATCACACCATCCTTATAACTGCCAACCTGAAATTCTACTAATGCTTGTTCATCAACTAACAAATGATGCCCTTTTTGAAGCCAATAAACTTTATAAGGTGTAGGATGCTTAGTTCTCTTAAGACCTAACTTATCCACCATTTCCACAACCACTAAGTTATCCGTACTACCATTGTCAATAATCAATTTGCAGCACTTAGCTTTAGCCTTGCACTTTGTCTTGAATAAGGCTCTTCTTTGTTTTGGTTCTTTACTCTCCTTCAGTGGCTTAAACAACACTCTTTTGAACAACAAGGACTCTCTAGTCTTAGGTTCCTCAGTGTGATGAGCAGGTGATCCCACACTTTCTTGATTTGCTTGCACGATTTGATTGCTCCTTTCTGACTTTGGGTGACCTTCCTTTACGAATTCCGAACACTCCCAACTCTTATGACCAACATATTGATTACATTTAAAACATTTACCCACAAAACCTCTTCCTCTTCCTTGATAACCACCTCTACCAAAAGATCTTCCTTATTTGTTTTGATAGCCTCCTCTTTCTTGATTCGCTGTCCCACTCGAACTGCCAACCCCTTCATCTTGATGAGCTTGCTGTCCCCTACTAGCATGTGGTCATCTTTCTCTAAAGCCTCTTCCTCTATTTCTTCATTGCTGATTTTGCTTCCTCACAAGCTTCCTTTTTTCCTTAATGGCAAATTGATAGGTGTCCTTAAGAGTTCTTGGAGACACTACTCTTAACTCACATCTTGCAAACTGTATTTCAACCAATTTAAATATCTTGCCACCTTTACCATATCCTCTTCACTGTGGCTTGACCGAATCACCAACCTCCATATATTCCTTGACTGACATATCCTTTTGCTTGAGATTCTACAATCTTTTGAAAAGATTGGTTTGATAGTTTGTTGGAAGGAACTCCGTCTTCAATTTAGCAACCATTCGATCCCAAGAGGTGATCTTTTCCTTGTTTTTCTTGTGTCTTTCAGACTGCACGAAATCCCACCACATTGCAGTGTGGCCTTTAAGTCTTGTACAAACAATCTTAACCTTTCTTTCTTCTGCAACTCCTTCATATTCAAAGTATTTGTCTAGATCATTGATCTAGTCAATGAGCTCTTCCACATTCAAGCTTCTTAGAATACGTAGGAACCTCAATTCTTTGTTTGGCTCCCACATTTATAACAACTCTTATCAATCTTTCTTCCACTCCTAGTTCTTCTCGAGCTTCATCATAAGTTTGGGGTTGCTTTTCTTCCTCCACCTCATTAACATCAACAACTACTCCCCTTCGTTGTGCTTGCTCCATGACATCCATTCTAGCTGTCAGGTTCTGCAACATCTCCAAAATTCCCTCTTTATGGCCTCTTCGACGACCACCTCAAGCACCTCCTCATCTCATTCTTCTTGGTGGCATTCTACCCGCTTCCCAAACTCCCAATATCTTATTGCTTTGATACGTAAAATAGTGGCAAATTGGTTGTAGATAAGCAATAATACTACGAGTACAAGAGGACAACAATACATAGCACACTCAAACTTTAGAATTTTGAGAGAATAGCAATTGAGCAATTGCAATTTGTTGGCGTTACAATTTGCACCTTTGGAGTGTGTATTGGCAACGAATAGCTATGCACAAAATTAACTGCTCTTCAAATTAGGAGGGGAAGCTCCCTCTTTTGCTGTTATTGCGTAAAAAGTAAAGTGATCTAAGTTTCCTATCTTTTTACTTAGCGGTAGGGCACAATGGTGATAAAACTCAATGCGTTGCAGTTAAGGTTTTCTCTGGTTTCTGCAGATCTTAACTACAACTAGGCTAAACTATCCTACCTCCTCAAGTAAAACAAAGCGAGAGGGTGTAGGAGCAATATTTGGGGAATGGTTGGATCACTTGGGCTGACCGTCTCTCAGAATGCATCCAAAGGCTCTGAACTTTCAGATCTACGCTGGAATAAAGTCTATGCAAGCAAACACTCATACGGTAAGCTAAATCTCAGGATTCCCAAGGAGGTGATGGCACTTGTCCAAGGTGTAGGCTGAGATGTAGATTACTAGAAATGACACAAAATGATGAACTAGATATTAGGATTCTCAAGGAGGCGATGATCCCTGTTCGAGGTGTAGGCTGAAATATAGATCATAAAACAACATCAAACGATAATCCTTAATCTCCAAATTCCCAAGGAGGCTACGATGCCTGCTCGAGGTGTAGATTGAAACAATAGATTATAAAAACAAACGTTGATAGATCTTGAATCTTTGGATCAAATGGCACATTGCTCTTTGATTTATTTCTTCAAACTTGCTCAATGATTTACAAATATTTGGGACAACAAAGGTACGAAGTTATACACTATTGCGATCAAACCAAACAACTCTTAGACAAAGAGTGAATAGATATTGACTTGCAAGCTTGATGACACAACGACGCAACAATTTTTTGTAGTAATAAAAGTTAAACAATAATGAGCAAGGCTACTCTTATTTATAGAAGCTCAAAGGAGTAGGGAACCCTAAAATCTCCTTGAGTTAACACTTAGTTCTTGCCAATCTGCAAGATTTATTCCTATGTCTAAAATTAGGTAATCTAACAGTTAACTGGAAAGTCTACTTCAGTTAACTAATTCTAAACTAAAAAAGAACTCCAATATACAAAAGTGCCTCCAAAATAGACATGCACAATTAGTGGGACAGTTAGTTAACTTGGAAAGAGGCATCAGGTTAACTCCTGTGTCATAAATGCTATCTTGGAGGGGTAGGACGTCCTAACTTAGTATTTACACCTCATCAACTCAAGTCATCATTTCCTCTAACCAGTTGTTGACTGCCTTTGCATTTGGACAACTGATACTTTGCAAGATGATGTGTCGTCGCAAAATTTCCTCACCACTCACAATCTGCTCCTGGTATTCAATATTCTTTACAGTTGCGTCATCAAGCTTTGTCAACATGGTTGCAATTTGACTTAACCTGCAACCAACAGGATCACTACAGAAACTGCTATGGATGAGATCCTGAAACTATGTTTGTACCTCAGCTAGCTCGACATATGCACCTCCTTCATGCTGGTATAGGCAAGGGATAGATGTTACAAACGTTCTTACGAACTTGATAACACTTGCCACGATTTGTCTGTACAATCAATTCCACAGAGTTTGTACCATAAGCTTTCACTTTGTATGGAAGCTGTTCTTTCCAAGTGTAAAGATGATGCTTGTTCTCCTCTATAGTACACAATTAGTTTTTATTTTTAAACCTCCATTGGATGCATGACATGGGTTGGCCCATGTAATACACAATTAATTTTGCAAAATATCTTTCGAACCTTTGACATCAATGACAACATTTTTTCAACATATTTTGCCTCCAATATACCAACAAATATTCCTTTTTCATTCAAGGTCAACCAAACATGCTATTGTGTTGTTTGTTTGTTCAAAGCTTTGACACAAATCAAAATTGTTATCATGACATAGGGAAACTTTGTTTTTTTAAATGTTAAAAAACAAGAGAGAACTTTATTGCTGCTTAGGTCGCAAAGATTTCCTAGCATTCTTGAGATGGTTGAGTGACTTCTAGAAGACCCCAAGCATTCTTGGGGACCTCGAGGCATCCCCCCTATGTCCACAATATGGGGTGCTCCCCGAAGAGGTCTCTTGGTTTTGTAGGGACATGTTGGAAGCATTCCCACTTTGTTGTGGGAGGGTGGTGAGGGGACATTTCATCTTTGTCATTGTTTCGTCAAAATGTCCTTGTTTTAGAAACTTTACAATTTTTTCCTTTTTTGGGGGGGGGGGAATTGTGGAACTATGTATTTTATTCATGAGAGAAGGTATTCATAGAGAAATACATTTCTAATTGGTTTGATGCCAAGCTTTAGAAACTTGGAGCTTGTTTAATGGGACATGTTGAGCAAAAACATCTTTTGCTTTATGGCAAGCTTTCGAAACTTATAAGACATATAGTACCAAAATGATCCACTTTGATACTTATAATCTGAATCTAGGAGATACCTAGATGTGTTATATGTGGAAACATAGATACAAAACTCGCCAAATACTCACAAAATTCACGAGTATTCACGATCTAGATTCCCAGGTGAGTTAATAACTTGTCAACGAGTTTTTGTGAAATTCATGACGATTTTTAACTTGTAAAATTCCCGAGTCAATGGAAAATATCACTTTTTTTGTGTCGATAACTCGTCCAAATTCATAGGAAAACCTTTTTCTTTCTTGCAGTTTTAAAAAATGTGATTTTCAACTCATTTTTTCAAGCAATTGGCGATTAAGGGCATGTGAAGACTGGCGATTTGGGGTGTGATTTCAAACATGAATCATAGGTTTTCTTCATTATTTTTATTTGATATTCTCTGTGTTGGCAGATGTAGTTGTGATGAATACGAAGTTGAAAATTTAATATGATTTTTAAAACATTTTTATAAACAAAAAAGTGCCAAATACCTAATTTCGCCCTTAACTGATAAAATGATGAAAATGGCGTATGCCATGGAGGTTTGTGTGGTTTCAATGGCTTTAATTTTTGAGTCTCCACTCCAAAATCTCCACTAGTTATTGAGGTGGCTTGTCACATAAAAAACTTGATCACAATGAGGTGGTGATGAGGAACTGGGATATAAGTTTATAACCTAAGTTACCGATTCGTTTTTGGATTTGGGTACGGGTATGCGAATCCAATATTGGATTCGGTCAAAATTTTTTTTGGGGTTGGGTACGGTTTGGGTATGTTAATACAAAAGAACATATAAAAAACAGAAATATATACATATTTGCAGCAGTAATTAAGTTCAGAATACACCACCATATTAATAGTCAAATAACATAGCAAAAATACATCACGACTTTAATAGTCAAATATTAAAATATTAGTGATACTCGAATGTCATGATATTAAAGTTCAAAGATAAAAATGTCAAGTGTTTACAATCAGCCATTATTGATCATTGATCAATCTGAATCATATGGGTCATCAAAAAGAGCATCATCAGCATCATTAGATGCTATATCATATTAACCTATCTTCACTTGAGAAGCAGCTCTTGTTTATCCATATTGTCCCATGCAGAAACTGTATCCATGTATATTTAATGTTGGTGATTTGCTGCCTAGTCTCACTTAGGGTTTCACCCTCCATACAAACTCCTTTTCTGTTCTGTAGAATATTATTTATATACTCCTGTGTTGCTTTCAACATTCTGGAATAAACTTTTGATTCTCATTGATGTATATCAGCAGTAATGGATGGACAGTAGTATGAAAATTTGCTTGAAAGGAACCTCCATGTTAAGGATTTAATATGTTCATTCTTTCTAGATTGAGGTTGAGGGATCTGACATTTTTAGACCAATATAAACAGCTCGCTGCATGATGAAAAAATATACCATGTTGCCAATTTTTGCACAGATGGGTAAAAATATCAAGCTTTCAGGTCCTTGTGAGGCAAAGATGAGGGTTGGAATGAATATTTAATTATTTAGAAGTCAACTTTTAGTCAAAAAAATAATTTAAAATTGCAAAAAAAGGCACTTTTTTCGTGGCCTGGGCATTTTGACGTCTGGATTCGAGTTGGATTTGCGTCAGATTTGGTTGGGTGTATCCTGGACGAATCCACAGAGGCAATTCGTATCCGCAGGCGAAATTTTGTACCCTGTGTGAATTTGAACGTATCGAATCTGATATGAATCATATTGTATCTAGAGGCTGGAAGGGACGTTATTATTGCATAACTTGCCAAAAATCTCTTTATATGAGGCAATTTCTACATATGACATGGCTAGTGGAAGTGATATTGTAACTCGTTTAGAGGTTGAACTTGTTTTTTGGCCTATGATATGTATTAAACTCAAATTTTGATATATATATGACGGAAATCAGTAATATGTTCTACAAATCTAGTAATATTTGTGTTTTTGAAGAATATTTTAAAAAACTTATGCATTTTAAAATGTTCGATAAATTTGCCAAGTTATTCCTAAGTTTTTTCCTGAGCTTTTGCCGAGCCTTGAGTTTTTAAATTTTTTGGGCCTGCTAAGTGTGAGTTTTGCAACTATATGTGGAAGTATTATTATGCGTAGGAGGGATACTAGAACTGAGGTAAAAAAGTTAATTAATTTGTTTATTCTGTACATGGCATACTCATGAGGGAGATGCAGGTTTATCTTCTACTTTCTACATCTATGCTATGAGTATGCTATGCTTATAGAATTTGATGATATAGATATTTATATAATGTTACAAAGCTGCGATGGCTAAACAATTTGTGATGGAGATTGAAAAGTTTAATCTTCCATGTGATGTTTCACCTTCTTATAATTGAGCTGAATGGTGTTAGATGCAACAGTTATAGAGAGGGCTTTGCTCTTTCAAGGATGAAAGCTGCAATGTTGTTAGCATTTGGCAGTGTTATATATTGTGAGTGGATCTTGGAGGTTTGGTTTGTAGGTGCTTGGAACCTTGACAAAGCCGATGACAACAACTGGATAAGGTTTTGTGCATGCTTGATCTGCCCAGTTTGTCTTGCACAATTGGCAAAGTTTGTGTGGCATTTGATGCAGATGGAGTGATGATGCTGCAAACTTCAGGAGAGCATTCAGAAGTACTGCAGATTATAAGTTAGCATCTTGCAAGCCATGTGAACTTAAAGTTTATTTGGAGAGTCCATCTGGATTGCAACTGTAAATTCACAACTTGGATCACATGAGTTGTACTTGTATTCTTACAAAATCCTAGATGTATTTGTAATTTTAGGAAGTTCTTTCGGAAACACTTGTAATTTATAGTATATTTGCAATCCATTATCCCCAGTCTCAAAAGAGAAAAAAATTCAAGAGAGAAGCTCTCCAAAAAGTTGTTTGCAGAATATCTTCCAGAAAAGATATAAGAGTTTTTTTTCCCTGATATTTCCATGAAACCTTTCGCATGGAAAAATCCTACTGTAGCCAGCAGAAAGGGAAAATAAACCAGTTCAATCCACATAGATTCTGAAATGGACTTTGACAATTTCTGAGCACGAACCAATATACTGGACAAATTTGGTAAGTTTTGAAAAAATGTGAATAATAGATGAACCTTAAACTCTTGAGTTGGATGCAATTTGGTGAATCATGAAACCTGGGAAGGTTGTGAAAATAATTTATCCTAGAGATCCTCGATAACTCTGAATTTTCAGTTAAAACCTACGTTGCTGGTTTGGGTTTTGGGTACATTGGTATGGTGACCTTTTTCCCCAGATTTGGTTTGATATACAGTTGTACATTATATATAATATTTAAACTGTTTAAAAATACCCATAATTTGCAGAATACAAAAACAAAAAAGATGGAGAAATAGGGGATAGTGATAAAGATAATAGATAATTCAATGTCAAATATCAAATCAATAGAAAATTACAATCAATAATCTTCATCTTGCTTTCTGTCGAGAGCATCAATATCAGCACTTGGTTCATTTGAACCGCAAGCAGCTACAGCACCACTCCCACTACCTGTATCATGTGTGGGAGCCTCCTCATTCTTTGGAGAAATTGTGGCAAGCTGTGCAAAAGAAGCATCCAAGTCAGCACTCTCAGAGGCTACATCCCTCTTCTTTGACACTAGCTAAAATATCTTTGTTGCAGTTATCATAGGAATCTTTGCAATCTTTCAACATTCTAAAACAGCAGCAGCGTTGAACAATGGAAACTGAAAAGTTTTGGAAGTTTGTAGTGATAGGTAAGTTGGAAATGTGTTTTTTTGCTTTTAGGTTTCTTTTATGGTTTAGATGGGCATTTTAGGGATATTTTGAATTTCAAATATGCTTTTAAAAAATGCTTTTTGGGTGGAAAAGAGCTGCCTACCCTATTGGTTTGCCCAGTGCACTGCGTGGGAACCTTGGATATGTGTATAGCATACCCAGGATGCTCGGTACTTGACATGGGCAAACACCCTGGGTATGACACATCAGGCCGAGATTTCAACCTGTTTGGCTTGGGTATTGGGGGCTACCTGTGCATACCTGGTAACCTAGGTCAAAACCCTTGATTTGCAGGCAGAAACCCTTAAGTTGTAGGAAATAAGGAAAACAGTAAGTACTAAGGATTGAAAGGAAAATGAAAGAAAATCTTATCATCCATTGTTATCTGGTTCATATCACTTCCTTGCAGAACATAAATTTGGCAAATGTAACAAATTTATTTGGGTATGTAAATTCTTGTATTATTGATCCCTGAGAAAACATTAAGTTTTGTTATGGGGATACAAATTTGTGCTTATGTATTACCGCTTTTTAAAGATTTCTTTTGGCCATTATTAGATTAATTTGATGATAAAAAGATTAATACGTTTGTCCTTGAATCCTCCATTAGTACCTGGCTGGGAGGAAAGATTACTAATGCTTTCAAAGTTGAGAAAATTAAACACCAATTACTGATCGATATCATTGATTACTTGTAAATCAACTATCAGCTGCAAATGGAGGAATATGTCTGTGTTTTGACTTTTGTATTCATCAAAGGATCCAATTAATAATTCTTAGTGGTTGCAATCCCTGTATAAGTGTGGTTTCTTGTAACTAATATGATTAAACAGTTTTTTCCATATAGAGCTCCATTATTGCATATTGAACAAATTTTTATGTGAAGTTCTAAATGTTAGACAACCAGGTTTAAAAGCTAGTAATTTTGAGTTTGACAACTGGAGGAGTTCTTCTCACACCATCATCTTGAAGTTTGTTATTGCTGCTGCTGTGGTTTATTTGAGGTTTAATTGTTTATTTATATTCATGGAAGAAAAGCTTGTTTCACTTATCCTTTGATAGTAGTATACATGAATCTTATAAGTGAATGAAATTGTTAAGAGGCATACAAACAGAAATAAGTTTCGCTAATTGTTGTTTCTGTTTTCCTCTCCCATGCAGATGGATATAACTCCTTGCTTTGGGCTTGATTTCAAGATAGAAGATATCCAAGATACTGTTATCCACTGCCTTTTATGTTCTCTCCCATTTCTAGTAAAATTATTTAGGTGGTTGAATAAGCACTTAAGTTAATATCTTGGATGCAGATGTGGAAAACCAAATGATTGTTGACAAGCATGGCCTTGATTTTGATAGCCTAGAAAGTATTAGTTTTTTGTTTAAATTTTAATTATTTATTTTCCAGCTGTGAAGCATTCCAGATATGCAAAACCTTTTTATGCTAACAAGATAAATCAAGGCTATATTTCAATCTGTTGTTTGATTTGACGATCACACAAATTCCACAAAAGATAAACTGGGAGGACAAAATAGTGAAGGGTTCAAATGACTGGATTTTGCAAACTGCTGTATCTAAACTCTTTGAGGAGCGACCAATTTGGCCAAAACGCACCTTGCAGGAACGTTTGGCAGATGATGGCCTAAAGATTACATATGATCATCTTAAAAGGTCTTCCATTTGCCTCTTGCATTACGTATTTCTCATCTTTTATACTTTTCTACTCTTTATATAAAAATGAAAACTCAAACTGAAATCATTTGTTATTTTTAAATGTAAGGCAATCTAATGTTTATTTTCTTTAAATATTTTCTGGCCATATTGGTTTGTGGTTTTACTTTCTGTTTGGACTCATACTTTTATAGGTCTTACATTACTTTGTTTCCATGCAGGCTTCTTTTTAGAACAGCATATTACTTTGGGTGTGGTCCATATCGCACTCTGTGGATTAGGAATGGTTATGATGCCAGAAAAGATCCAGAATCACGCATGTAATGGCTTTCATTGCTCTTTCCTTATTGCTGATTCTACATAGCAATCTTGTTCAAAAATCTTAGGTAGTAGAAACGATAAAGCCTTGAATATTCATTAACTAAATCCCACATTTATGCTTCACACAATTTATTCAATGACAAAGAGCCTAAACTCCATGTAGGTTAAAATGAATATTGACAAATGCCAATAGAGCTTTCCAAACAAGGTAAAATCACTTCAAACAAACAACAAAAAATTAGTTGTCAATCCTAATACAGGAATGAGTATGGGTTTGGGGCTTCAGATATGAGTATGGGTTCGTGTGTATATATATATATATTCATAATTTTTAAATTAAAAATATTTATAATTTGCAAATATATGGTAAAAATATAAATATTTATAATTTTCAAAATATATAAAAAATTGCAATTTAAAAAAATACTTATAAGTTTTTTATTTCATGGTGCACATTCTGTAATGAGAGATTCATTAACTATGCTGAAATTTTAAATAAAAGTTAGGATTCTAAAAACAACTGAGTGAGTAATATTGGGGCAGGCTAAGGGCTTTACCCATCTCTCCGCTTGGCTAATAAGAGAAAGTCCCACATCTATTCCCCTTTTATTATCGTAAGTAGGGGTGTAGGGTTGGGAAATGTGTTAGATCCTATAGTACCTCCAAGCCCATCATCTGCTAATTGTAGGGCCAAGAAAAAGAAATGGGAATGCTAGTCTTAGCGTTCTGCCAATGCTGAATTTGTTGCACCGAATAAAAAACAATATTGGTGTTGTACCCAAAATTAAATTTTTGCTTCAATAGGGCATTTTAATTAAAATGGTCTAAATCTTGTAAAATTGTTGTGAAAAGTCAGTTTTAGGTCAAACAAATTATGGGCTTTTTGTGGGTTTACTGTCCAGAGGATATTGGCAAAATTTGAAAATTAGGGTTTTTAGACCCCTATTTTTAGGAAAAACCCTAAAATATAGGATCTTTCCATAATTGACTGAAAATAATTTTGATTGGCTTATTTCACTTCACGATCACTTTGGTCAAGTTAGAATCAAGAAAAAGTCAATTTAGCTCAAGTGGGTCTATTTCACTTTTTCAGGAGAAAAGTTAGGACCTCCAAGGTCAACAATGGCAGATGATCATATACCAGGTGTCAAAATCTAAGCCTCAAATGCATCACAGAAGATTCTATGGTGAAAGATGTTCGAAACGATACTTTGTGACAGAGGGGATTTTCAAAGAGGTGAAAATCATAATTTTTTTTCTAACTCTGGAGCATAAAAGCACCCCTGTTAGCTAGGGGCGACCAAGGTTTCAAAGGCTTAGATCAACTTTTCAAGGTTTGTCACTTCCACGAACTCTTCTTCAAAATTCTTCCAGCTTCGCATTGAACCTACCAGCGAGTCCATGGGATTTGTCTAATGCCCGAATTTGAAGATCAAATGAAGAACAAAGGAAGACAAAGGGAAATGAAATTAGTCAAAATTTGACTAACACTGATGGGGAAAAGCGCCCCTGCTAGCTAGGGGTGCCCAAACTTTTGAGGCACCAAATGTAACTTTTTGAGCAAATGACATCTAAGGTGTTTGTCTCAAACTTGATCAGGCTTTGCAATGAGTCCGTTAGCAGATTAATCAGAGTTTCCAAACTGTCGGAATCAGGATTCAAACAAAAGGATTTAGTCATAGTCAAATTGTGAGTTTAGAGCACAAAAGAGCTCCTGCTGGCCAAGGGCGCCTAGGGTTTTGAGCCCTCGAATGCAATTGCTAGGATTTGCTAAGATGTTCATCCTGTTCAGAATTTTTCCAGCTTTCCACTGAATATCTCAGCTTGATCAGAAGAATTGTCAGTAGCCAATTGCTGCAGATTAAACGAAGAACGAGCAAGTTGTAAAAATGGCTAAGTTTGGAAATAAAAGCGCCCTTGCTGGCCAGGGGCACCCAAGATTTTGACATACCAGATGAAGTTTTTAGGGTTTATTCCTTGTAGAAAATCATGTTCAGTTTTGATCCAGCTCCGTAGTGAACTTGTCAGCTAGCTCAGAGATTTGTCAAGTGCCGGAAAATGCAGACTGAAGGGATGTGAAAATCAAGTTTGAAATGATGAAAATCCTTGAAAATTTTCTAAGTCTGATGAGAAAAAGTGCCCCTGTTGGCCAGGGGTGCCTAGAATTTTGATGACTCAGAAGTCAAAATTAGGGTTTGCAGCTTCAAGAAGTTCCTTTTTCAGTTTTGATCGTGCTTTTCAATGAGATGGCTAGCCAGTCTACTAGATCTGTCAGTCATTTAGAATCGGTGATCAAACAGAGGCTTCAATGACGTTTGCAAAGGCTAAAAAATGGAAAATTTCAAAAAAATTTCTAAGTCTGGAGAAGTTGGTGCCCAAAGTCAACTTTGACTTGAAGAATGTTTTTGAAGTGAAGTGCATGCCTTGGCCGCCCTAAATTTTAGGGATTTGACAACTGAACTTAAATTGGCATGTAGTTTTCAGCATGCACCTCCAAACTGAACTTGAAGTGCACCATTTTTCTTGCATGTTGCGTCTTCCCTCTTCTGCATGATATTTGACGCCTATTGAAGGATTAGTCTTCATTTTTGTTGACTAAATGAGGTCTAATGAGAGTGCTTCGTCCTAAATTTAGGATTTTACTTGCATGTGACGCCTCCATTCATGAAAATTATTTATTAAAGCATTGGAGCGTCCATTTTCTTCATCATAGGTTGAAGGTGAGCTCATATTTTCTCATGCAAATAGGATTTGGAGGCACTACAAGAGGGATTTTTTCAGTGTTCTTCGCAGTTCCAAGTTTAGATTGCATAGAAGAATATTTTTCCATGCTTCATCTTGCCAGCAGGTTCTTGTCAAGAATTCATTAGATTGAGGATTGAAGGAGGCATTTTTCTTGAGGATTGAAGGAGGCAATTTATAACTTCTTGTTGGAGAAAAGGTCCAAATCACCCAGGAACAACCTGCAACTCAACCCTCACAAACGAGAAAATAAAAATCATAAAATATGTGATAAGCTTTACTAAAAGCCAATATAATAAAATACATTATAATACAGGCTTATAAAGCCATGAAAAGAGCCAAACGGGTGAGCAACCACCCAATATGGGAATACGGGAGAAAACTAATAAAAAATAATTTTCCCTAAGTTAAAACTTAATTACTCTAACACCCCCTTTTAAGTGCAACTTAGGGAGAATGCAAATGCAAAAAAGAAATCTCTCGCAACTGGAGAAAAGGAGAAACACCCTGTGGGAGAAAACCCCTCTCCAAAAGAGAAAAAGAAAACAAAACAAAATGAGTCTCTGAAAACTGTCCATGCGTCTCCTTCGCCAAGTATGATGATGTCACCAACCAATTAGGGACTCGCTCGGAAGATGACAAACTCGGACAATGCAGAAACATATAAAGAACAAAATCCAAAGACGATAAATAATAGCCTCCAAACAAATCTGAAGAACAATAAAGAGGTTGCCACTCGGTGTCCATGAACAAATCTGCAGCAAAAAACGCCTAGCAAAGAGATTGCCTTTCAGAACGAGAGAAATAGTGCCAGCCGAGAGAGATAGAAAAACCGTCTTAAATTTTTGAACACCTCCTCATAACAGGATTCACGCCTTAGGTGAAGAAAACGCCACCTCTTTCAATGCAGCTTTTCAACTCAAACTGTGGGTCTTCCAATGGCTAAATTCGCTTCACAAATGACCAATAGGAAGACTGTTGAAAGATCGATGAAGCCAGCAATTGGAAAAAATGCGATCAAATAAGTGGAGACGGGATGGTGTACAAAGTATAGGCGCCGTCTTGTACCCTAAAGATCCACTTGCCAATGACCAATCCATTAATCAATTTAATTTGCCCAAACCCGTACCAAAGGCATCCGAATATGACACAGACCTTACGCCGATTAGGTTGCAGAAAATGATGGAGATGTTGGAATGCAGGGGCCATGGAAGAAGCACTGGTTGGTGGGAAAGTGATGGCTGCTAAAAGAAATGACAACCTCTTGAAACAGAAAAATCATGCCCTTTCAAGACTTTAATTGTAGCCTCTATGAAAAAACCTTGCCTCTAGAGAAGAAATGACAACAAGTCAAGAAGAATGCCTCCAGTTTAGAAAAAACAAATCGCCTCCATTTCATGTGCAGCCTCTAGTCTGAAAACGGACCAACAACAAATTGGCCTTCCAGTGAAAAAAAAAACACGCCTCTACACAGCAAGAATCGACACCCAAAATGAAAAACGTTTCTTCAGGAAATGAAATCCACGCCCAACAACTGCAAAAGACTTCAGATCTGCATAGAGAATCAAATTGGTCTGCCAAATACAAACCAACAATGACGGAAATAACAGAGGCGAAATGGAAATTTAATATAAATTCCAAACACCAAATATTTCTGTATGAAATGATAGATCTGCAAATGCAAATGGGTGATAAACCTTCTACATCCCTTAAAAGGGCCAGATTTAACCACACAAAATATGCACTACAAAAATCTTGATAAAGGTGCAGGCTAACCACACGGAGGTCTACCAAAACAATAGTGACCTCAGCTTTCAAGCTCACCAACTGGAAAAAACTTCTCAACGGAAGGAAGGGCAGGAGATCTACTTTGATACCATGTTGGAGCAAAGCTCTAGATCACCCAAGAACAACTTGCAACTCAACCGTCACAGCCGAGAAAATAAAAATCACAAAATATGTGATAAACTTTATTAAAAGCCAAAATAAAATACATTATAATACAAGCTTATAAAGCCATGAAAAAAGCCAAACGGGTGAGCAACCACCCAATGCGGGAATATGGAAAAAACTAATCAAAAATAATTTTCCCTAAGTTAAAACTTAATTACTCTAACACTTCTATCTTCTCCCCCTCACATTTCTTCTATCCTTATCTTAGGTTTTCTCTTGCATGTCCAAGTAAATGATAGATTCTCACAAATCTGATCATCTGGGTTCATTGAGCACAGCATTGGCGACAAAACCCATGTTCCTGAATTTTTTGGGAAAATTGCCCTACAACCCCCTATTTTTAGGGTTTTCCTAAAAAGTCATCATTTCAAAAAACGGAGAAATTGGGTTTGATTAGCACATTGGCGGCTACAAAACTGAAATATGCTAACCAATTTTTTTGATAGATTTTCACACACAATCAACACTTCGCCAATTGAATTAGCATTAGCATCAAAAACTAAAATCCAAGCTTGAAAGAACTCGATGCCAAGAATGCACACTCAATCCCAAGGAAGGATAGGTGTTGTCATATGGCGGAGAAACTAAAAAACAGTACTTGAAATGAAACAAACTCCACGTCAAGAATGTGCACTCAAGATCCCACTGAGGGCGAGGTGCTAACATATGACGGAGTTATTAATTGGAAAACTGAAACAAATAGGCAGATAACCAGCCATGAAGATACAACTATCTAATTCATCCGCTGCGGCGGGCATCCACTTGAGAGTGGGGATTCACCACTGGAAAGTGGGTACAATAAGAGCTACAATGTTCATTCTCCACACTGGCGGTAAACCATTCAGGGGTAATTTAATATGGAATTCAACAATTAATTGCAGAAACTAAAATGGTTGGATTAGTACTACTAAATCTCAACCTTACAATCAATAACTCTGCAGATTACTAATTACAATGATAGAGAATGAAGCTAAGAAGAGGAGGATGAATTATAACAATGATTTAAGACTCCAAAAACTGAAGTAATAGGCCAAAACAAAAAACTATTACAATCTGATGTAAAAATCTGAGTTTTGGAATTTCTGATCAGCAAACTGTGAAATCAATAAAATGCTCATAACTTCATCAAATTACCTCCGTTTTGAATGAAATCAAATGCAATGAACAACTGGAAGGTAGGCGACCATGCTAGGATGAAGAAACAACAACAAAGACCCTCTGTGAATTTAGCACGAATCCCAAGACACTTCAAAAAGGTACGACCCTCCTTGTAGGGGTGATTTTCCTTTAAAAATCAGACTCTCAACTAAAAAATCTCAAACTTGGCATGATGAGTCGCCCAAGGTCAACAATTCAAATGATGAAATACCCAAAATCATATTCAGACTGAAAATAAAGCTATGAATCAAAATCACCTTCAGTTGTAGATGAATCAACAATACCAAAATTGATAAATCTCCAAAAATTCTCCAACAATCGAGCTCAATCTGCTAGTTTGGATGAGAAGCAGCAAAAGACCAACTAGATGTTATATTTCAAACACGAAATTGGTTAATGGCTAGGAGGTAGCATCCTCGAAGCAAAATATCACTTGTCATTTTGACAGCATAACAGTATCATAAGCATAATGGATCCCAAGGCTGGAGCAAAACCTTCACTAAATAGAAGCTCACAAAACTCTTCAATTTCTTGAGAAGGCACACCAAAAGACACAAGAGTCTTTTCAATTTCCAAAAACAAATAATTCTCAATATGGCGTCCCTTTTGCACAATTATGAATTTCACTTTATTTTTAAAAATATCTCCTTAAAAGTGGTGTCCACTTTTCCCAAGGCATAAGACAATAATTAAAAAATATAAACACCTCATGAAGGCTTCCCCCTTCCAAGTCCCTCTTTTAAACACAACTTAAAGTTGTTCTCCTAGGCCAAGGGGTCAACTGCAAATTATAACATTAATGCCTTTATTCACCAAAATAAAACCTTTAGAAGCCAGACTTGAATTGCATTAAATACTCCAACTGAAAATGAAGACCTTGAAGATTGATAACTGCATACTGCCAACAATAGAATTTACTATAAATAGTAAACTCCCAGAAATGCCATAGAACCTCAGAACATGGAAACCCTAATTTTACCTCAAACGAGCCTACAGGGTTCCGGAATAGGCTGATGAGTGTCAGAATAGATCACTGATGAGAAGGGAACATTACAAAAACCCACATGCTAGATTTTTTTTCAGAAAAATAGTCCCTGTAGCCCTTGTAGCTTTTGTTTCTGAAAAGTCATTGCTTACCCAAGGAAAAGTCATTTTTTCGAATTTTTGATGATTGAGGTCGGCTTAGAAATACATTCTTAACAAAACCCACGTCTCAGAAAATTTCATAAAAATTGCCCCTTGAGTAGCTATTTTTAGCCTCACTAGAAGCTATTTTTAGTTTCATTGGAAAAAGTTGCCTAAACATATTGGTGTTTACAATTAACAGTCTAGTTTTTCAGTGTGCAATTCACTCAAACTGAATTCAAGACCAAATTGGTCTTGATTCACAGTTTCATAAGTAAAGCTGAAACCGATTTGCATCAAGCACATCTGGAGGTTTGATTCAGACAATTTGACAGGCGTAGTCACTCAAATTCCACATGGTTTCATACCTCATATAGCTGATAGCCTTCCAAGGCTAGTTTAGAGGGTTGAGTACCGTTGGAACTTTGCATATGCAGCGAGTTTGTGTGCATATCTCACAGCTAGAGTGTTCGCAGTCAAACTTCGCGATTTCATCATGCAACACTCTTCCATTGAGAAGAATCAAGAAAAGCATCAGAAGCGTAAAGCAATAGAAGAAATGAAGGTCATTACTCCAATTACAGAGCCGCCAAAGTTACTAGTCAGTGAACTGCTAGTTGAAGCATGCAAATATTTCTAGGTTTGATCAAGTTGCTGACAAGCACTAAACTGACAGTTGAGACATGTGACGACCTCCGAAAGAAGATGTGGTTAACAATTTGCTGGAGGATATGATCGCTCAAGATGGCTTGGAGTAGACAGCCAGGTAGATCCCGTGATTTTCTCTAAGGATAGAGTCAAAGGCAATAATCAACTCGACATCACTCTTGAGTTCAGATTGCTGATTTCATGCATGCTTATCTCTTCCTCGAGAATTTCTTTTGGTGGAGGTGGAACTTTCAGTTAGGTTTAAGTTAACTGATGTTGGTTATTAGTTGACTCTCATATCAATAAGACTTGCATGTTGGTAAGTCCAATTAGTTTAGTTTAGAATCAGCTAACTGGGGTAATTTTTCCAGTTAACTGTTAAGTTACTTGCATTTAGACATAGGAATAAATCTTGCATGATGGCAAGACTGAATGTTAACTCAAGGAGATTTTAGTGTTCCTTTGAGATTCTATAAATAATAGCATCTTGCTCATTGTCTTTTAAATTTTGCTCGTAATAACAAATTGCTGTGCCACCTTGCTTGCAATATTGCTATTTAGTATTTGTTCACTTTGTTTAATATAAAGCTGGTTTGATCGTTTATTGTGTGTGTGTCTCATTATGCAATTTGCTGTCCCAGATTTACTATTGCTGTTTTAATAATCTTTCTTTCATATCTACACCTCGGATAGAGTATTTTACCTTCTTGGGAATTTAGAGATAAAGATTATCGTTTGATTTTGTTTCTAGTAATCTTCTTTTCAGCCTACACCTCAGATAGAGTGTTCCACCTCATTGGGAATCTTGAGAACTAGCTTGCCGTTTCATGTTGTTTCCAATAACCTTTATTCCAGTCTACACCTTGGATAGAGTGTTTGACCTCCTTGGGAATCCTAGATGAGATAGGATAGTTTTAGCGTTAGCCTAGTTGTAGTTCAGATCTGTAGAAACTAGAGAAAACCTTAGTTGCAATGTTCTTGGTTTTATAACCTTGTGCCTCTACCAGCTGAGTCAAAAAGATAGGAACTTAGATTACTTTACTTTTTATGCATATCAGCAAATGAGGGAGCTTCCCCCTCCTAAATTGAAGAGCAGTTAATATTGTGCATAGCTGCCCATTTCCAATACACACTCCAAAGGTGTGAATTGAAACACCAACAATTGGAAACCTTGATCAGAAAGAAAAATGTTGAAAATTGCAGCACACAATTTAAATGCGATTTTAATGTGTGTAAATGGGAAGAAACCAGTCAACAAAGCTTGATCACAATTTTTTTTAAAAACACAATTTTGTCAAAAAAAGATTCGCTAGCAATGGCATTTCACAATTTTAGCGATTAATTGCTTGTTTTTGTCAATTTCTACTTCTTTGCTTTGTTTCTTCTACAGTCTACCCTTTTTAAGGGTATCTTCTATTACATTGTATTGCTGAGCTGAGTTTATATACATTTTATCTTTTTTGTGTCATGTCTTATGGAGATGCTTTTGACACTCTCATTGCACACAATGCTCCTTCTAGTTTTTTTTGAATTTTCCGGCTGTGAATTGAAATTTTAAATTATATTTATTTTAAGTATCATTTAATTTTTAATGGGTCAACACATCATTTGATGTATCTAAACTATCAGTAATTGCTTGATTGTTTGTATGTGGTGTATTATTGGCATCCTAATGCATAGGTTACGTGCTAGGAAATAAACTTAAAGTATATGATGCCCACTTGAGGTATTTCTTTTTAGTATGAATTGGATAAGATATAGATTTACATGTTTTAGAGTAGGATTCTACTTGCCTTGTGGGGTTTTCCATTCTTTCTTTTGGGAAACAGTCAAGCAGTTATATACCTTGTATAAAGAATGATTTTTTAAAAGTACTTATAAGTTTCTGTTTGAAGGAAAAATTAGTAGAGCATGACATTCATTGGCCATGTGAAGTCATTGATTATCGGTGGAAAAGTTGTGGTAGTGTCTACATACTGAGTTTATAGAATACTAATGATATGTTTCCAAAATTTGATTTAGTGGATACTTGTGGTTACAAAGTCTAATGACAGAAATGAAAATCCTGCATAAGGATTTTCTTTTATAGATAATCAAATTGTAATAGTAGCAAGCGTAATGGGTATGCTTTTCAGCTTTTTTTGATGGAAACAACTGGATTAAATAGATATCAGCATCTTTGCCCTTTCTTAAGCAGATTATAACATGATGACTAAGCAAACATCTAAACTAGAAGTCTTCCTTTATCTAAGCTGCCACAAGGAGGGGGATATAGTCTGTCAAAGTCACCTAGGTGTCAAACCTGGCCCAATCACACCTCTGGGGATTTGAACCTTGGTGGATGAGCATAATCAATGAACATACCAGCTTCCTCACCTATTGTGCACAACCAATTGAGCTACAATACTTTGGTTGCTTTACAGTTTTTCCTTCAATTGTAATTTTATACAAACTGTTAACTGCAAATTATGTGTGATTATTTTCATCTGTAGTTTTTATGCTGGATGTGCATAATGTATTGTGGGTATTTGAAAGAAGATCAAGTTTTAAAGGTCTATAGTTTATATGGTATTCTATGCTCAATATCTTTTGATTGAACTTCAATTTTCTGCTAGTTTGATATGACTGATTTGTGCAATTGGTTGAGCAGATATCAGAGGGTTGATTTTCGTATTCCAAAGCCCTTAAGGGACTCTATAAATGCAAATTCAAAAGAAGGGTAAGCTCTATTGGACTTTGTACTTCTTGACTCTGCAGCATTCTTGTGCATCTCTTTAAGTAACAATTTTGAATTTCTTGTAGTTTCTAGAATAAGGGCAAATGGGTATTGTTAATTTTGTTCATTAAATAAACAGAAGTTTTCTTTTCTTAAGTCTCTTTCAATAAATAAAACAGTAACTGATGTTTAAACTTGTTCTCTATTGTAGTGAGAAGGTTTTATGGAAAGATATCTGTGCCTTCAGAGTTGTTCCCCACAAAAAGTTCTCCTCTCTTCAGCTGTACGACTTGCAAGATGATTATATTCAAGAACAAATCCGAAAGCCTCCAGAACGGACAACTTGTAGAGTAAATTTCTGACTGGATAAACTTTGAAAGAAACAAAATTTGTATTTATAGGTTCACTTGTAAATAAGTGTAGAATTTTTGACTGTTAAACATTTGCATTAAAGAAACATAGAGATGAATAATGGAATATATTTTAGGATTCAAAAGTATGAAGTAAGGACTTAAAAATTTAAAAAGTTTATTTGTTTCCTCAGCTGTTTTTTACGGTAATTCTACCAGGGCATGTCTTATGTTTTATTAGCTCTGCGTTTCTTATTTGCTTGTCACTTTTGCTAGTTCCTATATGGATTCATGGTTGGTTGCCTCTCACTTATCTATAACATCTGATCATAAAATTGTCCTTAATTGGAAATCAGTTCCCAATATATTTCTAGATTAAATGTGTAACACTATTGTACAAAATCCTTGGTGTAATAGGATAATATATTATATTTTGTATTTTCTATATACATGAGAGGCTGAATGGTCGTCTAGAAGAAGAACTGGACAATCATTTTCATATTGATAAATATGTACATTGTATTACATTTTGATTAATGGATGAATGGTAAGCATTTCATTGAATATCCTGCTTGTCTAATTCTTGTTCATTTTTGCATTTACATTCCTGAGCCTAACATTGGTATCATAGCAGGTTATTCATCCTCTGTTTTTTCTTTGATTTCAAATGAAATGTTCAGTAAATCCCTATTCGCGTCTTATGTGAAATACAGTTAGTGTGTGTATTATTATTACATTGTTGATCCAATGAATATTACATTCTAGAATGACTTATTATATGAGCCAAAGAATGAATCAACGAACCTATTATTTAGAAACAATCTCTCGACAATATATAACCTACGTGAAACAACTTACAACAATGTGCTAATGATAGTACAATAAAAACAAATGTAATGCTAACATATATCCTATAATGCTAACATTAATCCATATTAATTGTGTTGATGATTATTGCAGCGTCAGTCATATCCTTAGAGTGATCTCCTCTACATAAGAATAAATTAAATATAGCCAAAGCTATTTAATTTATATATATATTGATTTGTGATTAATGCTAATTCATCAAGAGATACGAGTTAATGAAGAGGTGCATTTATGAAGAGGCCGACATGCTTGAGGCACGATTTATGTCAAATAATATTTATTATTTTATGAAGGCCGACTTCTATCTTGGAGGCGCAATCTTTGAGGAGGCACATTCTTTTTGGAGGCCGACCTATATTGTGAAGAGTCGCATCTCTCTCAGCTTGTATATATATTAGATACATTTCATTGTTTTCAGATATACATTTTCATACATTCCATTTCATATCTGTAAATTTTAATGATCAGATTTAATGCACAGAAAATTAATTCAAATCAGACACAATAACACAGCAGATACCCTGGGAAAACCCTCCTCTTGAGGGAGAAAAACCCAGCAACAAAGATCTCTCTTATATATATTAGTAGTGGCAACAATTCCCTTTACAATGAGGCCAATCACAAGGCCAATATTCAGCACCTACACAAGATGCAATGACAGATAATAATCTGCACCTCCTTAATATCTAAATCTGCCCTTGAAGAAATTTGCAACTTGCTCTTGAGGAAATTCGCACTTGAATGAAGTAATGAATCGAACTTGCTTGATGTACAAATGAGAACAAATGATCTATATATACACAATGAAGGAGAGGTCACACCTCTTCAAGAGATAGGTCGGCCAATATAATTACAAATAATAAATGCTAATTTCAAGGAAGGTCGGCCATCAATAAAGTTTCTTCATGGATAATCGCGCCAATATATAAGAGATTTGCCACTTCACAAAATCGTATATAATAATTAAATAGACAATGTCTATCATTTAATTATTATCTCCATGTAGTCGGGCTGGAAGGATTCGCCTGAAGCTGCAATCATCATCAACAATATCAAGTGCGAGTTAGTGAGAAACTCTTCAAGGGCAGATCGAGTTATTGTGAGAAGGCTGAGGATTATCATTTGAGAATTACATCATTGTATTGCTGAGTTGGCATCAGTCTGTGGTGCATATTATTAGGCCTCATTATTGGCCTTCATTGTAAAGGAGTTTCTATTGTGATTCAATAATATAAGTGATATTATTGGCTGGGTTTTTCTCCCTCAAGTGGAGGGTTTTCCCAAGGTATCTGCTGTGTTATTGTGTCTGATTTTGAATTAAATTTCTGTGCATTAAATCTGATCATAAAACTAACAAATTGAATACCCCCCTTAATGACTAAACTAGATACAATTCCAAGTTGATCTTTGAACTTGACAAATTTATCTATACTAAGTGGTTTAGTCATTATGTGTGCATTTTGCTCCTTTATAGGACAATAATAAAGACAAATGTCTTTATTATCAACAATGGGTGAATGCAATGGCAATGAACTTCGATATGCTTAGTTCTAGCATGATAGATTGGATTCTTCACCATTTTGGGAAAACTTTGGTTGTCTCAAAATAGTGAGGTTGGTGTAGTTTGATTCAAGTGAATATTTGCTATTATTTTTCACAATCACATTGCTTCACAACTTGTACTAATTGCTACCTTATATTTTGGTTCGGTGGCAGATAAGGTGACTATTTTTTGTAGCTTTCTTTGCCAAGAAATTACTCTTGAACCAAGAGTGAAAACTTAACTCATTGTAGACATTCTTGTATCAACTGATATAGCCAATCGGAATCAATATATTCGGTGAGCATGAAGTCAATAGATTGCTTGTAATGTCCCCAACAATATTTTTTTTTAATATTTCACTTTTATAATGAACAATCATTGAAACCTTAACACCATTTGATCGCCAAGATTTTGATGTGGACAATATGAGAGCATATGGTAAAAGAATTAGAATAGTATTATAATAAAATTTTTGTTGGGAACAAGTTGTCATGTCCCCTTTTGTAATAATCTATTTGATGGATCAAATTGCATATTTCCTATTTGTTACATCACCCTTGGCCCAATTTTGTGTGTGTTCTTCCTCTTCTTTCCCCTTGTGTCTATACAAGGTCCCCAAAGTCTTTGAGTTTGAAGGCATGGCCAGTTTTCTAAGTGTTTGTCAGACGATGGAGTTTTAGAGTTCCTTGTCTAGGCATGCTTTCCCATCTAAGTTTTGATGGGCCTAGGAAATAGCTAGTTGTCTCTTGTTTAGTTCATATCTTTTGACATTTGAAGTTGCTTATTTCACAAACATTCTTGAACTTATATATCTTTTTATATCTTTTATGCAACCTAAACCAAACTTTGATATGTGGAAGTATGATTCTAATATGATGATGTTTGCATGGATAAATGTGTGAATGTGTATGAAATTTAGTATGAATGTGAGTTTAATTCATGGTTGATAATGGTGTGTATACTTTAGATGAAACTAATTTCTTGTAGCTAGAAGAATTGCAACCCGTAGCAGCTGGAGAGCTCAACCCACAATCAAAGGATTCCAGGCAGATTGTAGGGGAGATTCCAGAATGCTGGAAATGTGACAGTTGTAGAAAATATTGGAAGCGATCATTGAGGAGGTCGATTGTGAGTCATCAGAACATCCAATAAAATGATGGAAGGAAGAATAAGTTTGTACAGATCAGGAAGCCAACGTGACTGTTCTCACATGGCACATCTTTGCCAAATTGTTAGGGAAGAGTGTCAATCCTATTTGTCTTCTTCTATCATTTTTCAATTATAGTTTTAGTTGCAAAGACTTTGTCTCTCTATTTTGAAGGAGAGTGGACATCTGCATTTAATTTATGTTTTCAGTCTTTATGCAAATAAACCTCATCCCAAACCTATATAGTTGGATCGGTGGTTGAGGAGCAGATCTAGTTAGAAGATATATGTTTTGATAGTTATAGTTTTGTTTCACAAACAATACTTCATTGTTAGTTTTCTCTTATGCGCTCATGAATGAGAAATTTGTGAAGATTTTTGTCAGATTGTAGAGTTCAATTATATGCAATAAAGATGTTTCAGTTTACTGTTATGATTAGTTGATTCAAGTAGCACATATTTGGTTTCTCTTGTGGGTACAACAACTTGAGCAAGGGCCACTCGAGGTATTGTTCACCCACCTTAATTTCTGTTGTTAAATTAGATTTTTACATTGTTGCATTCATTTCAAATAGATTCTTCATAACATGCTCACGAATGATATCTTGTCTCGTGATTTATGTTCTATAATGTATCATTGAGTCATCCTCCAAAGTGAGTCTAGTAGTGAGAAGTAAGAATTAGTAGTGTTAGTGAAATTGCAGAGTTCAGGTTTAGCAGTTAACAGTTACAGTGTTAAGTTGAAGGTACCTGCAACATTAGTAGTAGATTAAGTTATTTCCCCTATTTTGCAGTTTATGCTTTATTTCCTTTTCTAGCCTTTACTGTTTTCTTGCACATGTGGAAACCACCTATACTTGATGATAGAGGCCGTGTAGAGTCTATGAATGCACATGCAATGCTTGCATCATCAAAAGATTACAAAGCTCCGGTTGATAATTAAATGGAGCCTTTGCATGGTTTTAGTGGATTGTTCAGCTAGGAACCTCTCCTTTGAATTGTGTGTCTAACACCAAGTTGATCGAGCATTAGTGAGGCCTTACATTTTTGGTGTTGTTGGGATGATGCTACATTCAGGATTTTGTTGTGTAATTTCAAGCTTTCATAGTTAGAATTTTGTCTTCAACATTAGGGTAATTAGGATTTAGTCATCAATACAAAAACGATTTACTAACAATGTGCAGGAGTTGTTGATCCAAAGAGTCACAACTATTGTATGCGGAGGAGGCGAGATGCTCTGGGAAGATTTCTCCCCTGCATACACGGAGCTTTAGATGATACTAGTGATCATAGTGAATAGAGCGAGGGTATTCTTGAAGAAGAATTGTCCCTAATACCAATATCCATGTCATATATAGAGGAGACTTCCCATACACATATCATCACCATGGGTGATGCTGCAGTGGAAGACCCACCAGAGCATGTAACCTTTGAGTTCCCCATTGCCAACCAGGAGAGAGAAACTGCACTGAAGAACATACCTCCCTCAACATTACCTGTCTTCTATGCATTGGTTACGAAGGACCCAAATACATTCCTTTTTAAGTTTGATGTGTTGTGCAAAAGTTATGATTATACTACATGTACGTTTTATCATCCACCAAACACACAAAATAAAATTTCCAAAGACACTCTAGCCTCTCTTGAACAAAATCACCGTGTATGCTAAGATTGCGAGAAGATCATATGGCGATTCCAAGGTTTCTTTTGTCAGGTCATGACGTGTGGATAAGCTCAATGGGCGTTGTGATACGCTGGTAATACACAAAGGGACTTATGTTAAAGAATTCTTCGCAAGTTTAGGACTTAGACGGATTTAACATCAAATACTTCTTCTTTTGGGATTTTTCAGTTTGGGATTTCAAAAAAGTGCAAAAAGGATAAGGGTTTAGAGGTGCTAATCTATTCCTAAGAATTCAAGAGACGGTAAAGATTAGGTGAAACTAGTAACCACGCTTTGCTTCACCTCCCTGGGACAACTACACAAAGTGGGTGCAATCGTCAAGGGGTGTGATTATAGTTTTCATGTCTTGAACAATACTTATCCAGACTGAAGTTAAGCATCCACAATCATAAGCTCAGGCTACTTTACGCAATAAAAATCATCTATTCAAAGAAAGTATGAGCTAAGTTTCACCAATCAATACTATCAGATCTTTCATTCATTTAACAAATATTTAAACAAATTCTATTCTAATTCTAATCTAATGTTGAAGAAGCTATGCGACCTTGCAAACCACTTGACAATAAAAGGGGTTCCAAGCAAATCATGCATAAGAGCTTTTATTATCGGAAGTAGCAATACACAACAATCTCATACCCTTTCTTCACACTTTACAAATGAGGGGCGAGCTCAATTTATAGGCTCTTCGGTTACAATTCAATGGCCAAGATTGATTTAGGATCAACGACCGAGATTAAAATAAAACCCTAATTAGGGTTGGTCGCAACTAACTCTATTCTGAACCAATAAGAAAATTACATTCAGGGACACTTGTCCTTCTGCTAAATATGAACCAACAATAAAATAGAAAGTTGTTGCATGGTGGAGTGTTAGGTTCATTGAATCTGGACGTGCTGACTTGGAACAATTTGATTGGTCAAGGCGCCACTTCAGCAGGTTGGATGTCCTCCTTGGTCACTTTGGTCCTATTCCATGTGCTTGCCTTAGAATATTTTTCTTTGCCGATGACTGTGTCCTTGGTGCTTGTTTCTTCCTAGCTTTGATCTTGGATTCGCTTTGAGACTTTGATTTCTTCTTCTCACCTGTATTGGAAGTCTCACCTTGGAGCACACGTTTAGACTTGAAGTTATTAAGCCTTTCTTTTCGGATTGCTCTGAAATTCCTTCAAGCGCCTTGAATTTGGAGAGGAACTCCCCTGTGCTTTTGCCACAATGGAGGAAATGGGAACTTTCTCTGTGAAGAATTCCCCATACTTGGCCAAATTTTGGCTATTCATTTTGTAATACCTTCATGTGGACCATTCAACATTTAGCCAAGGTTTCGGATGAACTTTGCCTGTGGATTTGTCTTCAATTTTGAATTTGGCTTGTGCTATGTAGGACAAATTCTATCCTTGGACAAGGATTTTATTCGCTTCCTCTTTACTTTTCCTCTTTATTCCTCTTGTTTTCCTTCCAACACTTAGTCAATTTTCTGAATTTTTTCTTCTTAGGCGGACTTCACTTTGGTCTCGCCATCCACTCTTTATGCCAAGGTTGGACTTTATGAGGCTTTGGACATTCCTTGCTAGAGGTAAGTTGGACTTTGAGCTGCTTTGGACATGCCTTGATCAAGGGAAGTCGTACTTTTTCTTGTGTGTGCCGTCCATCCATTGAGCAAGGTCGGACTTTGTCTTGTCTTTGCCATTTTTTTTTTTTTATAAGTGCCAAGGTAGGAATTTCCTCTCTTTTGGACATGCCTTGATTGGACTTTCTGGCTTCTTGGACGTTGCTTGCTGAGGGAGGTCGGACTTCACTTGTGCCTTTCCAATTTTTCCAATTTTTTACTTAGCCAATTTTTTTAAGTTTCCTTGGCTGGACAGATTTCATCAAGATTTGGACATCTTTCTTTTGGCCAAGGCGAACTTTACTATGCTTAAGACATTATATACTTGGCAAAGTTGGACTTTGAATCTTCCTTTCCATTGTGCTTATCATTATTATGGCGGACTTTGTAGTGCCTTGGACAAGTCTCTTAAAGTAGGTCGGACTTTGAAACTTTCATGCCATATGCTCTTCTCCTTATAGCGGACTTTGTAGTGCCTTGGACAAGTCTCTTAAAGTAGGTCAAACTTTGAAACTTTCATGACATATCCTCTTCTCCTTATGGCGGACTTTGTTGGTGCCTTCACAAACTCTTGGCGGACTTCATTGATGTCTTTCCATGTTCTTTCCAAGGTGGGTCGGACTTCAAAGTCTCTTTGCCAAGCTTGCATGGTGGACTTTCTAGACTTCATTCCATGATGCAAGTGTCTTTCCAAAGACATGGTGGACTTCAAGAAGGTTTTGCCATGGATAGGACGGACTTCTTACTTTCCTTTCCATACTCCCTTTTGGCAGGCAGACTTTAGATCAAGCTTGCCATATACAAGGGCAGACTTCATGAATTTCTTTCCATGATGCAAGGCGGACTTTCTTAGTGTCCTTCCATTCCTCCTTTTCCTTATGGGGGACTTTAGAGACTTCAAGCCATTTCTTCCTCTTCTCATGGCGGACTTCCTAGAGCCTTTGACATATTTTTTTTCTCCCTCCAAGCAGACTTGACATTGTCTTTGCCATCTTCATGGTGGATTTGGAAGCTCTTCAGATATTATCCTAGGACGCACATCTTTAGACTTATGCCATTTTCATCTTTAGTTGCCATGACTTTCATGCTTGTCTTTTTTTTCTAGATTATCAAACCCTCGCCATATGCCTTTTCTCTTTATTTTTGCTTTTGAAGGCCAAAAATTTTGATTCTAAAGATGGAAATGTTGACTTTATGACCTGTGAGACCTTGACACTTGCTAAAAATAGAAAAAACAAAAATCCCTAAAAAATAGGAGTCTCAGATTGGTCCAAAAATGCCAAAAATGAAAAAAAAAAAAATCTCTAAAAAAATAGGAAGCGTCAAAATTGACTCAAAGTGTAGGTGATCCTCGTCTTCTGGACCTTTTGAGCATTTCCATGACATCTAGGCACTGTTTTGGGCTTGAATTACCAACTTGGCTTGGATGACTCTTCAAAACTTTAACTCCTCATTGTAAAAGAAAAAATGGTGATAAGCAGTTGCAATGCCAAGGCAAAAAGTGAAAATAGGGGGTCCCCATTTGCAATGGGGTGATGTGTGAAAAGGTCACAACACTACAGATGCAGATAGGCTCAAACTGTTTCCAACAATTTATGGGTTTGGGAAGAGATGCTGTTCCAAATTGGAATACCATGAAGACAAAGTTCCTGGAGAAGTACCAGGACTACTGTAAAGGAATAGACAAAAATAGAGATGACATCTTCAGGATGTCACAAAAGGAGGATGAATCTGTAGAAGACTACATGGAAAGTTTTTAGTTTTTCCTTGAGAAATTCCACTAGAACAGACTCTCTGATGAGTTTTTAAAGCTGATATTTTTAAGGGTTATTAATGAGGATTGCATGGATGCACTTATCCTCATTGGGGTAGGAGATATCTCTCAAGCACCATTTCAGGAGATTTGTAAGGCATGTAGGAACTATTGAAGGTCTTTCACAAAGAAGGTTAGAGGAGACAAGACATCTTCCATTAGCAAACCATCCAATGGAGTCTCTAGAGTTGAATTGAGTAATCTTCTGTCAAATATGGAAAATATTATCAGCCATCTGGCTACACAGCTAGATACCCTCCATATCAAAAAGAAGTAAGAAGAGGCAAAAACAACTCTTATAGAATATTGCCACATTGTAGATAGAGAAGGACTAATTGCAAATGCAAGAAGGTTGCAAGTATCTTTGAAGATAAGCAAGGGACATCATATTTTCATGCATTGGAAGGAGAAGATGGACAAGTATTCTACATAGTTCAAAGGAAACCATGGCAGCCAAGACAAGGTATGCCCCAAGATCCTTTGAATTACAACATGTCATTTCTTGGCAACAATTCAAATCTTCATAATTGGAATCCTTAGTCTTGGGCCAATATGCAAAACCAACAATGGCAAATTCCTCAAACCAATTAGAATCAACAACAACAAAACATGTGGCCATCACAAAATTACCAAGGATATAATTCTCTGTGGCTAGCCCAACAAAATCAATGGCAACCTCAGTGGCAAAGAGGCCAGCAATGGAAAAACCAAAACATGAATTATCAACAGCCACAACAACGAGCCATTATGCCAAACCCAACAAATCCAGCACCACAACCACCTAGAGCACCTCAGCTGCCAGCCCAACCTGCACCTAACCCCAATAACAAGCTTGTTCAATAGGCCTATACTAATGAAGTTGTTCAATACCTTACTAATGGGGTAGAGGTGAGTGATGTCCACCTAAAATTAGGGAAAACTTTGGCTGGGCCTTCATCTCCTCATATCACTGAGTTGATTGATGAGGAACCCCCAACAAAGACCTTGGACAATCAACCTAAGGAGCTTGAGTCAAATTAGGTTAACCAAACCACTTCAAGTCCAGAGCCTCCATTCCCTAAAAGATATGCAGTTGAAAGACATCAAACACAAGCTGAAACTGACCTGTTGGGTCAATTTAAAGATGTTTGTTGTCATGCCCCCAAAATTATAACACTAGAATACGAAGAATTGAAATACAAATAAACAAATAAAATAAATAGAAAAAAATATACATATAAATAATTGTAAATTAAAAAATATTATAATTATAATACAATTATTATATTTACAAAATAGAACAAGTTGATATTGAAATTGTTATTATTAATAATAAAAATATCCACAAGAGAACCAAATCTGAAAATGACTATGCTTTAAATTAAATAAACAAATAAACCAGATATCAAAAAAATATATGTAAGTCCAAATATTATTATAAATAATATTATAATGATAATACCATTATCAAATAAAATAAATCAATATTTACAATCATTAATACCTGAGCATGCCTATGTTATACATCATGTTTTATAAATAAATAAATATATTAAGAAACAATATAAAATATATATATTAAAAAGATTACGAAAGGCAGCAATTGTAAATAATTAACAATGCAACGATTAAACTAACAAGCAGTGATTCATCTTAAATAAAGGCTGCATTACAAGAAGGCAGCCATTAGCAAACAGCATTAATAAAGGTAGCAATGAAGTTATCAAAGGGAGCGATAGAATAATGGAAGGTCATTACTTCCCAAAGATGCCTTTTCACTCAACCGTGGGGATATAAATGAAAGCATACTCAGCAAAAGATAAAGGGGGGAGATAAGCAGATTTTATGAATGGAAGAATATAATATGATTCAGAAATCAGATTGGACTCAATGAATAAGGATCAACAGTTATAAGAGATCTATGATTTAATATATTATTAACAGTAATATATATCTGAAGTAAGATATATATTCATGCAAAGGCTACTTGAGTGATGGATCTATAACATGATCATAGGATCATCATCGCTGAGGAAAAAGGAACGATTGAAGACTGCAGATTGACAGAGAGGTAAGTAGGTTCTGCTTCTTCAGAAATTTAGATTTAAATTAAAGGCAGTCCAAAATAAATAAAAATAGATAAAAGATTAATAAACAGAAAGGAATTCGATTTGCAAGTTTAGGCAATATAAATAGATAAAGAATAAATTGGGAATTTAATAATAGTTGGTCATTGATAAATGTATTAAAATATATTATGGTTGATGCTATATAAATACATTTAAATATAGTATGTGGGACAATTATATTTAAATATATTTATGATTGATAAATATTCAATTAAGGATTGATAAATATATATATATATATATACACTAAATATAGTATGGTTGCTGTATTCATATATTTGATAAATAAATTATTGAATGCAATTCACACTAAGATACTTATCTAATCAATGTGATCTATTGATTTATTGGGAAATGGATTCATGTTTCTATATGTATTCTCATGGTATAGTTAGTGCCTTTATGGATAACTAGTTGTTGCGATAATCATTATATGCAAGTTGCTGGTATTATCAAACAATCGTGTTGATGGTTAAGAGGAAGGAACCGATGGGTTGAACAGGTACTAGATTTCTCCCCTAGGTACGCCACTCCCCAGAACGGATGACTAAGCGTCATGCCATCGAGAGCCAAGGGGGTGATAGTTGCTCTTGGGCCTAGAGAGAGCATCTACGAGCCTCCTATGGAAATCCTCCCTCCAAACTATTGCATGGTTGGATCAACTTGAAGAAGTACATCAATATACATAAATATGCATATAAATATATCTCTAATCTGCATACAATTAAGATTTAAATCTTATATGTTATCAGTCATAAGAGATGGGAAATAGGAGGTGCAGAAGGGGATAGTAGGTGCTAGAGGTTTTCTAAGTACCCCACCCACAATGATGATTGGCGGTCTGCCATTGTTGGGCCAAGAGGGCTCGTGGTACTTGCTCTTGGGCTTGGAAGGAGCAGTTTATGAGCATCCCATTGCAGCCATCCTATTCAACCATACTTATGATTGAGAAAACAAACAGCCATAACCTTAACAAGGTATTATTGAACGATTCATAGTAATTGGATGAAATCACCCAATCAATTGTTGTTTAGATAGAGTTGATGCAATTGGTCTTAAACTGAGTCATAAATAACTCAATTCTTTTCCCTTATTTCTTGCATTATTTGTTGATAGGATCAATCTTAAATTAAGGGTCATTACATTTGTATCAAAATACCCCTTATTCAAGCCATTAAGGAGGTTACTATCTATACTAAAATAGTGAGAGAACAATGCCTTAAAAAGCCAGGCAGGGAGAGAAAAGATCCTCAAACTGTGCATGTCTTAGGACAACCTGTAGAAATTATGTTGGGAAACATAACTGTCCTGAAGTATGCATACCTTGGGAGACTGTGCATGTCTTAAGAACACCTTAATTGACTTGGGAGTAGCTATTAATGTAATGACTAAAGAGACAATGAAGTTTTTATAGTTGATAGAACTCAGACCTACACCTACTAATCTACAACTGGTAGATAGGTCCACAGTTAAACCTGAGGGTATAATTGAAGACTTGGTAATAACACTGGATTCATGAGGGTACCCTGCAGATTTCATGGTATTGCAGCCAAAAGCCAATCTTGCAAGCTACCCCCTCATTTTATGAAGACCTTGGTTGGAAACAACAAATGAATTTATAGGTTGCAGGTTTGGGAATATGATTATCTCTAATGGAAATGTGACTAAGATGTTGGTCCTTTATCCACCAACCTAGCCACATCCAGACCTAGAACAAGCCATTTGGCCTACCCTAGATGAGGAGGATTAGTACTCCTTGCAAACTTTGATGACTATTGAACGCAATCCCTTGTTAGGACACCAAGATGTAGATGACTTGATAGTAAACTTCATGCAAAATAACTATGGTAGGGACCTGTAGCATCAGGACTGCCTGACATGTTTGTAGGATCCTTTGCAAAATATTATCCTTGCTAGTTCATTTGAGTCAATTTCCCAAATATTTCACAATTTGTTACCACACCGATGTATTCCAAACATAGCAGGACTTGACATGTCATCAGTGCAAACAACATCCGAGACTTTAGAGATAATGTTGAGTAAAACATTGAATGTTAACAGTCAATTGACTGATATACAACAAACCTCATTGATGAATGTGCTGCAAGCACACACAACAACCTTTGCATGGGATTATCATGAAATGAAGAGGATAGACCCAAACTTATGCATGCATAGGATTTACATCAATGATGGTTTTAAACCCATAAGATAACCTCAAAGGAGAATGAACCCTGCAGTTAGAGACATAGTTAAATCATAGTTGCAAAACTTGCTTGATGCAGGCTTTATGTATCCTATCTTTGATAGTCAATGGGTGTCACCTCTAGTAATTGTTCCAAAAGGAGGAAAGTGGAGAGTGTGTGTAGACTACTGAGAACTGAATGCTGCAACTAGGAAGGACTACTTTCCACTCCCCTTCATTGACCAAGTACTTGATTCGTTAGCATACAAGCAGTACTTTTCCTTTTTGGATGGATTTAGGGGCTACAACCAAATAAAGATCGCCCTAGAAGATTAGGACATGACAACATTCAGATTCCCTTGGGGCACATATTCTTATTCTATCCTGCCATTTGGGTTGTGTAATTCACCAACCACTTTCCAGAGGGTAGTACTGAATATATTCTCAGACTTTGCACATGATTCCATGGAGGTTTACATGGATGATTTCACAACATATGGGAATACATATGATGAAGCACTTGACAATCTAGAGAAGGTGCTAAAAAGGTGTCAATAACATAACTTATCCCCGAGTCATGAAAAATGTTTCATGATGATGACACAAGGGATTGTATTAAGACATTTACTGTCAAATGAAGGAATTCAAGTGGACTCCAACAAAATTGAAGTGATCTCAACACTCCCTGTGCCTCAAAGACAAAAAGATGTTAGTATTTTACTAGGACATGCTGGGTATTACAGGAGATTCATTCAGGACTTTAGCAAACTTGCAACTCCACTATTTGTTTTACTATCCAAAGATGTAAACTCAAGTGGGCAACTGCTTGTCAACACTCTTTTGAAGCACTCAAGGAAAGATTGACCAAAACCGTTGTCTTGAGAGGACCAAATTGGACCTTACCTTTCCATATCCATACAGATGTTTGCGGTTTTGTTATAGGAGTTGTACTTGGGCAGAAGGAAGGAAACAAAGAGTATGCTATATATTACATCAACAAAAATCTACAAGGGGAAAAACTCAATTATACAGTGATAGAGGAGTTGTTGGCAGTAATATATGTAATAAACAAATTCAGGCATTATATTATAGGATATCCAGTGTTCATACACACTGACCTTACAACAATCAGGTATCTAATGAACAAACCAATGGTTTTGGAAGGCTTGTAAGGTGGTTATTGTTGCTTCAAGAATTTGATATTACCATTGTGGACAAGCCAGGAAAAGCAAATGTAGTGGCAAATTTTCTATTCAAACTACCAACCAAATCAATAGATGTTGTTGATGATTCATTCCCAGATGAGCATTTATTTGCTCTATCTCTGCATACACCTTGGTTTGTAGACATTTCCAACTATCTTGTAGCAGGATAGACACCACCTCACTTCTCACTATGAGAAAAGAGACAATTGGTTCACAAGAGTTTTCCCTATTCCCGGATAGCTGGATACTTATTCTACACAGGCCCAAACAACATACTGAGGAGATGTATAAGAGAAGATGAAGTATATGATATCCTCAGAGCATGCCATGATGAACCCTATGGGGGACACTTTGCAACAAAGAGGACAACTCTTAAGATTCTCAACATTGGCTACTATTAGCCAACTCTTCATAAAGATGCAGCAAAGTACACTAGGGGCTGTGATAGGTGTCAAAGAATGGGAAGATGAACGAAAACAAATGAAATGCCATTGCAGCCACAGTTAGCTCTAGCACCATTTTATAAATGGGGATTGGACTTTATTGGCCCAATATCACCAACATCAAATAATAAAGAATACATACTGGTATGTACAAATTACCTTACAAAGTGGGTGGAGTTTAAAGCTTTACAATTTGCTAGGGATGGTAATGTGGCAAAGTTTCTCTATGAGGACATATTTACAAGATATGGAGTTCCAAGAGAGATTGTCACATACCAAGAACTCCAATTTACATTAGAACTGATCACAAAATTGGTTCAAGAATATGAGATTAGACACAAAAAGTCGACACCTTACTACCCTCAAGCTAATGGACAAGTGGAAGTCACAAACATGGAAATTGAAAACATTCTAACAAAGATAGTGCACATTCATAGGAAGGATAGGGCAGCCAGGTTGCCTGAGGCAGTTTGGGCCTATAGGATGGCTTGGAAGACCACAATCGGATTTACACTATATGAATTGGTGTATGGCAAGAAAGTAGTACTTCCTATTGAATTTGAATACAAAACATTGAGGACAACTGTTATATTGGGCATGGACTTGTCAATAGCACAAGAGAGATTGCACAACCTCAATGCACTTGATGAAATTAGGATGGAAGCCATACACCACATTGAAGTTGTTCAGAATCAAAGAATTCATTGGCATGATTAGTTCATCAAAACCAAGGAATTCAGTGTAGGTGATTGGGCTCTGCTTTATGACTTAAGATACAAGGACTACAAGGGAGAGTTACAAACAAGATGGCTTGGTCTATATGAGATAAAACAAGTGTTTCCCAATGGAGTAGTACAAGTACAAACAATTGATGAAGTTAGGTTCTCCTTATTGGTGAATGGACAAAGATTGAAGCCGTACAAGAAACTTTTGCAGAAGGATGACTTCCTTCTTTCATTAATCCAACAATTTGAGCCTTCACTTGAAACTTCAACTACAAAAACTACAAGTTCTACACATAACTCAGTAGATGAGTTACACAACTCGCCTACGAATGTTACACAAGTATAATTTTCTAACACATTTCACAAGAACACACTGCACAGGTGAAAAACAACAAAAATCATTTTCTGGATTGTCAACGAAGCCGTAGGGACTTCTAGCATCATGCCTAAAGGTGACAAATTTTCGAAAGGGACCTATTACTGGAGGCACCCGTAGCACTTGTCTAATAGTCATTTCAAAATTACTAGTCGAATTAATTGCATATCATTTCTTTCAAATTCCATTCCACTGTACATGTAGCTACACATGCAACCTATTACACCTATTCATATGTAGCATTTCCATCACCTTTCTCGATTACCACGTATCATTTCACCTCACTCATTCTGAACATTCCACAGCCTTTCCAAACCATCATTCACCACACACCATGCATTCATGTCATTCATTTCAACTTGCAATTATGGAAGGTCACATCACATCCCGTTGCAGGCAATAATCAACCACTTCACACGAGTTAAGTTTCCCTTCACCAGAATTCTATAGGTACACACATTAATTTACCATAGTTAGCATAGATGATCATTGATTTTTTGCATGTTTTTATATTAATTCGTGAATGCTTCATATTTAATTTGATATTCCACTACATTTCATTTAACCCTCCACCAAAAAACGTACAATTAAGTGAGGAAACTTAATACCTTTAGTTGGGGGGAGGGGTACCCTTCATTTTTTTTTGATTTTCAAAAGAACCAAAACTCTTTTAACCTTTTTGCTGTTTTATTTTCCTCCATTTTTACACAATACAAGCTCTAAAATTCAAGCTCAAAGGAGAAGAAAAGGGTTAGAAGTAGCTAAATTTTGAGGATACATCATAGTGGAAGTGGTGTAGTTGGAGTAACAGACAAAAAATTAATCAGAACAAAGCAAAATTAAGGGAATTATAGAACAACAGCAGTATCATGGGGGATGACATTATTCATAGGGAACCAACAACACATGCTTAGTTGTTGGAAGACGGGCTGGTATTACCCATTTTTCGACAAATTGGTTGGTTGGAGTACTTCTTGAAACTCACAGAGTTCAATGAGATCATGACACAACAATTTGCTGCCACATTACAAAACGATGAATCAATTGTTAGAGGTTTGAGGGTGGATGCTTGAGAGTGTGCTATTGTTGAGGTATCAGGACTGCCACGGGAAGGAGAAGAGTTTCCAATGAGGGCATATGCTATTGCTGCCAGGGATGAATTCAGACAACGAGGAGAAAACTTGGACTAATCTTCTCAAGGTACAAAAAGATTATCTTTCCCTGGATATGGGCTTTAGTAGCTTTTTACATAGTCAAATACTTAACTTGTGATGGCAGACAATCCTTGTTGTATATAGTCCATTTTAAATTATTGAGTCATCTTTGCCATGATAGGCGTGTGAATGTTCCAATCTTTTTTGTACAATTTGTTGAAAATAATGAGCTTTATGTATAAAAGGAAAAGGAATAACACAACATTATCACGTTTCTATTTAGTCATATTGTAGATAAAAAGGAGTTTGAGAACTCAATTTTCACATGTTTTGTGGGAAAATTTCCTAAATTGCAACCATATCAACACCATCCTTGAAGAACTTGCTGTCCCAGAAATAGTAGAGGAACCTATTGTATCAAAAAGGGAAATGCTCTTTGGCTCCCTTATTGTGTCACCTACCAACAACATAGGAGAGCTAGAGGAGTAGAGCTTGCAGGACACTCAACTTGCAGCCTTTGAGCAACCCACAACAGGAGCTACACAAGAAACGTTTGCCTCTAGAAAAACACCAAGAACCAAGAAAAGGAAAGTTGAATCTTCTTTTGCACCTGCAAGGGGGTAAAAGAAATCCACATATCCTAGGAGGAAATCACACCGCTTGAAGAGAAAAGGTGCCATGAGAGGGTTAGTTAAAAAGCAGGAAGAGGAAGATGTTATGGTTGAGACAGACTCAAAATTGAAGGGGAATTCCCTTCGTAATGTAAATACACCTATTGCATAGTCATGGTACTATACAAGTACCTCTTAATCTGATTTAGAGGATGTTTTTGTTGGAAGGAAAATGAGAAAAAGAACCACAGAGAGCCCTAATTCAGAGGGTAATGAGTATACAAGTGAGAGGGATGACCAGTTTTTGGAAAGAGATGAAAGAATTTTTGTTGAGCAAAAGAATATTGGCAAAGAATTGCAGGAGGCTATGGAAAGAATAAAGCAATTGGAAGATTTGTTGAAAACGCACTAGCAAAAAGACAATGAGAGGGACAAAAGAATTAAAGAGTTGGAGGAAAAGCTTTATAAATTTGAGCATGGGTTTAGGTTGGATGAATTCTCACAACTTGCTATCGTAGAAGCAGAAAACAAGGAACTAGAACCCTGGGGCCCAATTCCTCCACTCATAGTTCCCTCTGGGCCAACTATGGTGTCCTTGGGTGTGGAATTGTGAAAAAGAACCCAAGAGTTATTTGAGAAGGAGTGGGAAAAAGAAAAAGTTGAATGTATATCCAAACACACTAGGGCACTTGAACAAAAAGAGGCAGAAATAAAAAGGTTGAAAGTGAAGATTGAAGAAGTAGCAAACAAGGTTGCACAAATTCTAAATTGCAAACCTCCTACAAGAGTTTATGCATAATTTCTGCAGGGAAAAGTATGCGTTTTCAGTTCAACCAGTTGATTAGTGATTTGCCAATGTCATTGAATAGAAATTTGTTGTTTTTAGATACTTTCTTTGACTCTACACCGGACATGCAAGACTAGTTATGTGAGTTCTACTTACATAACTTTGTTCTCTCAGATCAAATTGAATGGAATCCACTGATGTTTGTAGGGGATTTACAAATCGGAGCATTAGCCTCTTATATTAGGAATGAGTGTCAGAGAGGTGAAATCTTACAAGAATACAATGAGAGGGAGAAATCTATTGCTTTGTAGTTGAGGAAAGACTCAGAAGACCCCAACATAGTCATTGATCAGTGGTTAGAGCTTCTAGCTTGGAGAGGTGTGGGAAGAAAAATAATGAGTATTAGGGAACATGACTACATGAGGATGAAGGAACTAGCTAGAAGACCCATTAATCGAGCCTTCCAGTTTGTGAAGAAGAGATGGGAAGAACTTATCCTTGAATTAAAGAAAAAGGAACTGCAATCCCTATATAGTCTTATAGCCATTATTAGAAGATCTTATAAGTATATAGACATTGCTAAGGATAATGGACATAAATGGTATCCACTCACCTTTCATCCACCTCTTCTCCTCTATCCAGTGCCACGTTGGACGGGGAGGAACTTGTTGTTACCTTTTCACACATCGCCCCATTAAAAAATGGGACCCCCTAATTTTTGCCCCATTTGGGTCTTTTGGCTTTTGGGTTTTCTGTTGTCTCTTTCTGTCTCTTCTATCTTTTCAGGGATGTGCCCGTCTTTGAACTTAAATTGAAATTTTGGCTAAGTCTATAGAATTAGGGTTTGTGCTTTTCATGTCAATTTGAGTTGGTTAATTGCATTCTGACTGGTGCATCATGAATAAGACACTTCAAATTGCTTGCCTGCAAATTTTGAGCTGAAACGGACATTTTTAGCAATCCAGGCTTCAGGAGCCAATTTTAGGGTTTGCATGTTGGAGTTTTCAATGCATGTCTAGAGAATCTTTCTGGGTTTTTCAAGACCTTCGCGATGATATAACATGCAAGCCAAGATATTGATTTTCGACAACTCAGGCTTTAGAGACTATTTTTAGGGTTTGTATGTGAAGTTTTCTAGTGCATGTCTGGAGAATATTTCTGGGTTTTCCTAGACCTACGCAATGATATAACATGAAAGATGAGATGATAACTTTTAGCAATCTTGACTTCAAAGGCTATTTTTAGGGTTTGCATGTTGGAGTCTTCAACGCATGTTCGAAAATTCTTTGTGGGTTTTTCAAGAGCTTCGCAGTGATGTAACATGCAAACTAGGATTAAGCCCTTTTTGCATAGTTGTCTTCCAGAGCAAATTTTAGGGTTTGCATGCAGGATTTTTCGGTGCATGTCAGCATATTCTTCATGGGTTTTTCAAGAGCTACGCAACGAGGTAACATGCAAGCAGAGTTGATAACTTTTCAGGAACTTACTATTTTTAGCCAGTGCCTGCATGTAGTCCAGTTTGTTGGGTTTTTCTGGGTTTTGTGAGATCTCTTAGGTTGTGTGACATGCAAACACATCCGGTAGTTGATTGGTCACTTTTTCAGACACTTACTATTTTTAGTAGGATCACTCCGACAGCTGCCCAACACTTCAGCATCATAAATAGAGCGACATGCAACATAAACGGGGTCAAACAAAGATCTTTTGAGCAACATGCAAGTCAGATTAGGGTTTCTAGCTTCGGGACTCAAAACGAAGGGTCAAATGCCAGAATCTTCAAAAATTGAAGTATCCCATTACGATCAATATCTTTCAAGGAATCCACTTGTAAAATTTGAACGCAATCTGAGTACTTACTATTTGTAGTAAGTCACCTTCAGAAACGGGCTATAAATAGCAGGTCAGCACGAAGCACTAGTGTGAACAAGACAAACAGGTTACGAGGACCCCATGGAGGAAATTTCACGTCAAACAAAGTTGCAGAAGTTCTAAAATCAAGCAGTTACTATAAATAGCAAGTCAGCGCAGGTGATAGGTGTGAACCCAACAGTTACATCACGAAGGCCAAGTTTAGCAGAAATCAGGTATCCATGGAAATCACAAGAGCCCCAGAATTTACTAAAAATAGGAAGCTAGGCAGGAGGCATAAAAAATTTCTAAGTATCTGAAACTTGAAGCCCTAGCCTCCAAATGCGCCCAGGGTTTAAGAGGTTGGTGAAAATCTTTCAAAATTTGAAACTTGAAGCTCAACCACCAATATGCGCCTAGGCTAAGAATTGAGGAGTCAAAATTCATCTAAGTCTAGCAAAATGGAAGTTCAGCCTGCTAAATGCACCTTAAGAAGCTTGAAGGGCAATGAAAAATTTGGTAAGTCTGAGAAATTGGAAGCTGAAGGCATCAAATGCGCCCTATCCTGAAGTGGAGGAGGTGAAAATTTGGCTAAGTACTTGAAACTGGAAGCTAGCCTAGTAGAATGCGCCCAACTTGCATGGAGAGCTTGAAGATTTTTTCTAAGTGTTTGAAATTGGAAGTAGGATCCCTAAGATGCGCCTTGACCTTGAGAAGGGATAAGAAATGTTTCTAAGGCGTTGAATCTTGATGCTTGACCCTTGAAATGCACCTAGGATGAGAGATGAAGTGGGAATTTTACTAAGTGTTTGGAAATTGGAAGTAAGCACCCCCAAATGTGCCCAAGTTGTGGGAGGAAGCTTAAGAATTGACTAAGTCTTGAAAAGTTGAAGTAAGCCTAGTCATATGCGCCCAAACTTGAAGGAGAAGTGTTGAAAATTTTCTAAGGCAAGGAAACTTGAGGTAGCTACCGTCATATGTGCCCAAGGAGGAGAGGGGCCATCAAATTTTTTCTAAGGCAATAAAATTGGAAGTAACACCTCTTGAATGTGCCCTTGCAAGTTGAGGAGGCTAGAAAATTTTCTAAGGCATTGAAAGTGGAAGTAGCCCTTGCCAAATGCGCCCAAGTTGAGAAGAAGAGCTTAAAATTTTTCTAAGTCTTGAAAATTGGAAGTGTGACTCCCTAAGTGCGCCCAACGTCAATGGAGGAACCTAATGTTTTTCTAAGTGATGAGAATTGAAAGCTCAAGGTGCTAAATGCGCCTTAGTCTAGAGAGATACCTTAAAATTTGTCTAAGGCATTGAAATTGAAAGCACAACACAAATGCGCCTAGCTTGAAGGGGGAGATTGAGAAATTTTCTAAGTGTTTGAAGTTGGAAGTTCCCACCCCCAAATGCGCCCTCGAGAGAGAATGAAAGATGAGTTGCTTGGAGATTTTGCTAAGTGCTTGAAATTCGAAGTTCACCTTGTGAAATGCGCCCAACTTGAACAAGTGATTGAAAATTTTTCTAAGGCAAGCAAAATAGAGGTAGAGATCCTTAAATGCGCATTAGCAACCTGAAGCAGTGGAAACTTTTCTAAGTGTTGAAAATTGAAAGTGTAAGGGTGGAAATGCGCCTAAATCAAGAGGAGAAATTGAAAAGTTTCTAAGGCGTAGCAAAATGAAAGTTAGACCCCTCAAGTGTGCCCATAGTGAAGAGAGATGCTTTGAAAATTTTCTAAGTAATGAAACTAGAAGAAGACACACCTAGATGGGCCCTATCAATTGGAGATGTCAAGAATTTTTTCTAAGTGTTTGAAAATGAAAGTGCACAGTGTCAAATGCGCCCTAGGAAGGTTGAGGGGCAAAGAAATATCTTGAGTCATTCAAAATGAAAGCCCACCATAGTAAATGTGTTCAAGGAAGAGACATCAAGGTGAGAAGTTTTCTAAGGGAGAAATGAAACACCACTATCCCAATTGCACCATCAAGGTGAAGAAATTTGCAGAGCCCATCGAATCTGCCGATGATGAAAGGTTGTAAAGAAGGCAAAGTTTGCTGGATAAAATGGTGAATGAGGCCAATCAGACGTTGGAAATCAAAACGCCGGGATTAGGTAAGTGGAATGAATTTATACTATAAAGTGTTTTGATGCTCTTCTTTTGTTTGTTTTGCAGGATGAACACCGGGACCAAGGCATGATGGCTCGAGGTGATGGACCAAATACTCCATGACAATGCTACAACCTTGAAGGAGATAAAGTTACACGTTTCAAGATCCTCCATGATGTCTCAAGTTGCGCCCAAGTCATGAAGGGAGATATTGGGAGAAATGGCTATGTGTTGGAATTTCTCCTCAAGGACCCAATATACACCCAAATCAGGGAGGCAGGTGGCAAAGAGGAAATGATCGAGTCCAAGACTGAAGAACCCTCCAAGATCAGGATGGGGAAATGGTGAAGGCCCATGCATTAAAGATCATCCTCAAGCACTAAAACGCCCTCAAGGCTAAGGAGGAATGAACAAAAGACTTCAATGTTAAAGAATGACAACGGGATGGATTGAAGAACAAAATAGAGGAACTCTTCCTAGGTGTGAGGTCTTTCGCCGACAGTGACCCAGAAAATGTTTACACAACTCAAGATGCAATAGTAGTAAGGAGGAAAATCATCATCAATCTCAAAGCTGAAGCAATGCTAGCCAAGTTCGTTGAGAAGAACAATGGGAACACGTCTCCGGACAAGAATCTTCTGGATGGATAGTGGGCATTAATTGCCCATAGTGGTCAAAGGGAGGAATTTGTCATCTTGTGCTCATTAATTTTGCCACTCCTCCACCTTTTGGCAGTTACTTGGGCAAAATCTTAACCAGGGCATGTGTGGCTCAATTTGAGCCCTCCATTGTAAATTGATCTGAGCCGTCCATTTTGATTGGCCAACTATAAAAGGGGGCACTCCCCCTCATTTTTAGGTCATCATATGTAATATAGAGTAGAGAAACTGATAGAGTAGATAGAGAGCTTAGCTTAGATTGATAGCATAGCATAGTTTGAAGAAGGAAAGTTTTTCCATTGAAAGCTTTGTAAGAAGTTGTTGTGAACACTCTCTCAATAAAAAGAGTTATCATTGATGATGGTTTCATCTTTTGTTGTGAGTAGCTAGCAATATTTCTTCATCCTTTTGATTCGCATAGGACTTAAAGTAGAATAGATTGCATTTCATGCACGTAGTTAGTTGTGGATTGTGGTGTTTGATTAAAGCGGTTTTGTCTAATCCATACCACTAGCGAGCTTACTGATGGTGAGTTTGCCTTGTGTGGTCGACTGGAACATTTTCTAAGCTTAACTTCGATCATGATTCATGTTTTGGCATGTGTCGTTGTGATGGTGTCCTTATGCTGAATGGTGATTTGAATATTCCTTGCTATTCCCTTGAAGATTGCACCCACTTTGTGGAAGCTGTCCAAAGTGAGGCAAAACAAAGTCTAGTTGAAGTCTGCTGAAGTTGATCCCATGCCCCGCTCTTAGGATAGGACTTAGACTTTCTAAACCCTACACTCATTTAAATTCTGTATATTTCTGGTTAGTATAGGAAACTTGCACGTCATTGCCAAATCATCCGCATCACTTGAAAATCTCCTTTTGTCATTAGCCTGCCGTTTGCTGCATCGTGAACCGGTGAACAATTGCATAAGTCCCCTCATGAAAACAACAAATCACAACCAACCAACTGAGTGTACTCCATTACATTGAAGGAACCTTGAGTTGAACGCATGAACTTTCTAGGAATCTTAGCATGCGGGGTACTTTGATCAAGAGAGAATAGAGTACCCGTTGGACACTTTATTCTGCTGTTTGGTGTAGGTCACAAAACACACATCAACAGAACTGTGATGTAATAGAAACATCAGAGAATATGAGGTTGGTAAAGATTTCATGTTAAAAAGGCTACTATCTGAGACAGGCAAAGGGAGTTGATGTGGTGATAGATTTTAGGGAAATGACTCTCTAGTACAACCTCCAGTCACATCGCTTGAGGACAAGCGAATACTCTAGCTGGGGGGAATGAAGGGCCTAGGAAATGACTAGTTTTTCTCTTGTTTAGTTCATATCTTTTGACATTTCAAGTTGCTTATTTCACAAAAGTTCTTGAACCTTTATATCTTTTTATATCTTTTATGCAACCTAAACCAGACTTTGATATGTGGAGTATGATTGTGATTGGATGATTTTTGCATGGATAAATGTGTGAATGTGTATGAAACTTAGTATGAATCTATGTTTAGTTCATGGTTGATAATGGTGTGTATACTTTAGATGAAACTAACTTCTTGTAGCTAGAAGAATTGCAACTCGCAACAATTGGAGAGCTCAACCCACAACCAAAGGATTTTAGATAGATTGTAGGGGAGATTCTGGAACGCTAGAAACGTGATAGTTGTAGAAAGTGATGGAAGTGATCATTGAGGAGGTTGATTATGAGTCATCAGAACATCCAATAAAATGATGGAAGGAAGAAGTTTGTAGTGATCAAGAAGTCAACGTGATTGTTCTCACAGAGCACGTCTTTGTCAAACCATTAGGGTAGAGCGACAATCCTATTATTTGTCTTCTTCTATCTTTTTCAGTCAAAGTTTCAATTGCAAAGACTTTGTCTCTCTCTATTTTGAAGTAGAGTGGACATCTACATTTAATTTTTGTTTTTAGTCCTTATGCAAATAAACACCCCCCCGAACCTATATAGTTCGGTCGGTGGTTGAGGAGCAAATCTAGTTAGAAGATATATGTTTTGATAGTTATAGTTTTGTTTCACAGACAATACTTCATTGTTAGTGTAGAGGAGGGGGACCGACTGCTCAGGACCCCAGGTCACAGGAGGGTCTAGAACAATCGACTGCCTTGATCTACCTCATGCTAAGGATTGTTTAAGGTAAGTTGGATGTGTCAAGAGGGTAAAAAGGAAGGACAAGTGATTTGTCATTGTCCTGTTATCAACCCGAGAGTTCAGGTAACCAGGTGAGCAAATTCCTGAGTCTGGACTATAACCTAGGCAGCTCTCTTACAAAGGACTCCAATGCAGAAGACGAACGACAACGTGGCACACTGGCATCCCGGTCGGGCGTTGGCGTCCGTATGGATAGATAGTACGACATTCAAAACTTAACGGGAAATTCACTAACTACTTGATAATTACAGTTTTATACAATGACGAAAAGCAAAAAATAGCTAAACTACCGAAATAATGGGAAGAATACTTTAACTTAAAATATAGAGTTTGATAACAAGGTGGTGAAAATCAAACTTACGGTTGATTTAGCCTCACGCAAGCTCCACATGAACACGATACCTACACATAGTAGAATGGGGAAAAATGTCGGGGCTGTTTTGGGGCTTGCCGTAGTCAAACCCCTATTTCGGTGTTCCCACTTCCACGGATAGCCAAAATAGCCAGAATAGAGAAAATATGATAAAGAAAGCACTCAAAGGAAGAATACCAAGCAATGCTAACAACGATATGCTACGTAAATCAAAACAACAATGGTACAAAAAATGGATATCACCTCCCCAAAAAGATGCCCTCAAGCACGTGAAGGGTGATGGAAGCTCGCAAGCTTGTAGATGCCAACGTTGCCGCAACAACGAGAGTAGTAGAAGCAACAAAATGTCAACTTGGAGTTTCAATAATGGTGGAGAAAGCTGTGAAATGCTCAAGAAGGTGTGAAGAAGATCGAATGAGTGTGTAGAGGATGAAGTGAATGAAGAAAATAGTCTTTTGAAGGTGAATAGAAGCCAAAAGAGCCATTTGAGGTTGGTCAAGGGCGCAGGGGTGTTACGCTTCATCGCCAATGGAGAAGTGTAATGTCTTTGCATATTCTTGAGGCGGGAATTCTATCAGGATGGCAACACGCCGTGCAAATGTCCGCTCGCCGCATTAGTGTCCCTGATAGAAATTGCCCCATCGATACTACAGAGAACTGCGAGGTGGGTGGAAAGTGGATGGATGAGGTGGAATAGCATCGTTGGGTTTGATTTTTCTAAGGTAAGGGGGTTCAAATGGGGAATTTGCGAGGGGTGCAAATTCACTCCATTACATTTTTCCCCTACTTTAGTGAGCATATGTTACCATATGCGAGGTAAAGTAGATCAAAAAACTTTAAAGAAAGTATACCTAAACCATCGAAGAAGCAGATCGCAATCTGACAAACCCGAAAGCACAGGAAGAGGAGATGGCTCCACAGGTACTTGGTCTCGAGGAGGATTGAACAAAATGTGCCACCGGTCCGCAGACTTACAAAAAGGTGAACAAAAGGCCTCAACAGGTGCTTGATCCTATAGTGTTGAATAAAGAGATCCTGCCGGATGAAAGTGCTTCACAGGTCTTTGGACTTGCAAAGGAGGTGCCCCCAGGTGCTCGGTCCTAAGGGAAGCTAGATGTGAGAGGCTCCACAGAGTCTGATGGGGCCTTACAAGTGCTCGGTCCTGCAAGGTCCATTGAAAAGCAGCTCCATACCTGGAAAGAAACATGTTAATCCGTAGACAAAGCATATTAGATAACAAAAAGCCACGTAGGCAGACAGACAGGCAGTCACATAGACAGTCAATAATTGAAGGAGAAGCTTTCAAAGGGTCTCTCAAGAACCCTTCAAAGGAAAAGGGGTCTGCTTGGGGGATGCTCTGTTTGAAGAGTGATAACATTTTTGAAAAGCAATAGGATTTTTCATCAATGATTCTAGGATCAAGGAATCCTTCTGAAAGATTCCTTCCATGAAGGAATTCAAAAGAAAGAATGCTCCCTCACAAGGGCAAGTTTTCAAACTTCATTAGAAAAAGTACTCCTTTCGCAAAGGGAAGTTTTCAGATTCTCTCTTATGAATCCGTGATGAAAGAAAAATTCCGCTAGGGGTCCCATGTTGAAGAATGCGATTTTTGAAAAATTAGAGATTTTCAAGGAGGGATTTGTTGGCCACCGAATACACCTTTTGAAAATCGAAGGAGTATGATAGCCCCCCTTAGGATGGTGCGTATTAAACACAAAGGCACGTGACATCCTAAGGGGAGAAAAGCAAGAATGGAAGTGATGTTGTGGCCTGTAGAAGATGATGAGATGTAAGCGTGGTAATGTTGTCCCACATGCAAGGGACAACAAATAAGCACCACAACATCATGAAGCAAGCAAAGAAGAGAGAGATGACATAAACAAAAACACATACATCAAGAGATAGGGGGAACTAATATTTCGGGGTCAGAGCTGCTCACAAATATAGATAGATAGATGTAATAATATTTAAATGAATTGTCATCAACCCCCTACTATATTAGATCATGTGAAGAAAGGCACGTGAAAACAAAATGAAACTAAAAAATAAAATTTGGGTGAACATGGAAGGGAGGCCTAAATGCCTCCAACACTTTGCATCATTCAAGGCACAATAGATAGAAGAATGATTTAACACATAGAAGAAATTTATGACACAAAACACTCTTGTATCCAAGCACCTGCAAGGTTGAAAGGGGTCCTCTAGGAACACACAAAATAAGCACGGGGGAACACAACACACACAATCTAATCTACAGATAAAAGAGAGGCACCCCCCTATTCCTAATCAATCAATAGGTTCGTTGTTCTCCCAATCTAGATCATTGTAAGGGGAAGGTAGACGAGCTTGCAAGGGCGGGATAACAAGGGGGGTACTCTTCAACTCTCCTGCGACAAGAGCCAAGGAAGAGGGCTCCTCGAGGTCTTCTTCACTTAGTTCTTGTGAGGTAAATGTTAGTGATCTCGTGAAAATTGCTGACAGAGCCGGGACATCATCTATAGAGTTGAACACGCACTTTACAAGAGTGCCATGTGTCAACTAAGTAGGCGATGAAGGAGGCGCTCGAGATCCATTGCCGGCCTCATCAAAGGACTCAGGGGCAGTGACAAACTCTGGGGATGTCGGGGCTGCCTCTGTCACTTGGATGGCGCAAGCCAACGCAGAACCAACCTCCAAAGAAGGTGACCCCTTCTTCTGACCCCCACTAGAGGCGGGGTCGTCTTCCAACTTTTGCTTCATCGAAGGATGCAAGATCCCCACAGATAAAGCAGTAGGCGAGGAGGAAGAGGAGAAAACCGCAATGGACACCACCGAGGTATTTGGTATGTCCATGGGTTTGGGAAAAGGTGGGATGTCTGGAAGGGACGTTAGAAGAGGAAGTTTAGTTGAAGGAGCAATGAACACTTGCACCCTCTCAGGGTGATGATCATTCACGCTCACAGGGGGAGCCGAAAGCAAGATTGAGGCGGAGGGAACTGAAGCAGAAGGGGCAAAATGGGAGGACACGACAGAAGACACCGAAACAGGAGCTGTTGGCTCCCCTTCTTCCTTACGCAAAGCAACCTGCTCAGCTGCCAGAGCCTTCCTCCGACGCCTATGCTTGCGCACAAGGCGGTTTCTTCGGCCCTGAGAGCAAGAGGTTGTAGCTTGAGGACGAGAAAAAGGCTTCTGTTAAGTCATCGGAGTATCGATCACATCCATTTCCTACGGAGGGAGTGACTCTTGGACAAAATAGGAGGGAGAGATGCAGGAGCAGAGGCAACCACAGGCGGAGAGGCAAACTCAAGTGCCTCAGCGGCGGGCCTCTTCCCATTCACTACCTTAAAGGTAGGAGTAGTAATAGGCCGCAAAGGTCGAGATGTAGAGGTAGCTCCACGGGAACCCTCCCCCTTACCATACAAGATGGGTCGAGGCACCGTGGGCAAGATAGGAAGGTCAAACACTTGACACTTGGCCTTCCACCAAGCGGGCACCATCAGACTCCCCAAGAGACATAGGGGTGGAAGTCTACGGTGTGGCAACAAGGAGAGAGGGAAAGGCAGGTGGAACTGCAGAGGAAGAAGATGCTTTAGCGGACTTCTCCTCCCTCTTTTTGAGCGACAGAGGCAACCTTATGCTACGCTATCATGGAAGCTTTAATTGAAATGGCAGAGGGACGAGGGTAGGTCACTTTCGACACTATGCCCCCATTCTTGTATTTCACATACGTGCGATACAATAGGTCCGTCTTGGGAGGGAGCAAACCAACAGGGGCAGGCCAAAAGTGATCAAGTGAGTAGCCCCCATGTGCTACCATGGGTTTATAACTAGTATTGTGGACTACATGCATAGAACATGCATGAGAGAACTTCAAGCACTTGTGGATTACCTAGGGGATTGTGTTCATGGAAACTAGCGAAGGAATGCCTATTTTCACTCTGAAAAATTTGGACCCCGAGATAATATCAAAGAGAGCATTCATAGTCCTTGGCCCAATTGGGACTGATAAGGTGATAGAACCGATGGGAGGAATGGAAAGCCCATCATGTGTACGTATGGCTCTTTTAGACTCATCATATCCATCCTTATGTAAGAAGTTTATTAACATGATCTCCTCTGTGATAACATTAACTCGACATGTAGGGTCAACGAGAATGCCAGTTACGGTGTTCCCATTGATATGTGTAGGAATGTACAAAGGAGAGTGTTCTTTATTAGCGTTCATCGGCAAATCCTGCAAGGTAAATGTTATAGCGGGAGACCCACTCGCAGGCTGTGCAGATGGAATGGGAAGATGCATAAAGGAAGCCATCTCTTACGTACACTAGAAAGGAATTTCGTAGAAGCTTCCAAGAGTTCAACAATTAGACACTGACCTATTCAAGGCTTCACTTCACAACACTTAGGGATCCTTCTAGCTTTGTCGCTAAGGGGCGTCGGTTGGGTTGCAAGGCTAGGTGCCTTGCAATACACACACCCACAACACTCCTAGAATACGAGAGAAGTCTCCTTCAACACCACAAAACGGAACTAGAATAGTTCATGTTGGGTTCACCAAAATGTAGAGGAGGGGGATAGATTGTTCAAGACCCCAGGTCACGGGAGGATCTAGAACAATCAGCTGCCTGATCTACCTCATGTTAAAGATTGTTTAAGGTAAGTTGGATGTTTCAAGAGGGTGAAAAGGAAGGACAAGTTATTTGTCGCTGTCCTTTTATCAACTCGAGAGTTCGGGAAACTAGGTGAGCAAATTCCTGAGTTTGGATTGTAACCTAAGCAGCTCTCTACCAAAGGACTCTAGCACAAACGACGGACGATAAGGTGGCACGTTGGCATCTTGGTTGGGCGGGAGTACGAAGTACAATCAAAACTTAACGAGAAATTCACTAACTACCTGATAAGTACAGTTTTATACAATGACGGAAAGCAAAAAATAGTTAAACTATTGAAATAATAGGAAGAATACTTTAACTTAAAAGATAGAGTTTGATAACAAGAAAGGTGGTGAAAATCAAACTTATGGTTGGTCCAGCCTCCCGCAAGCTCCACATGAACACGATACCTACACACAATAGAACGGGGAAAAATGTTGGGGCTGTTTTGGGGCTTTGCCACAGTCAAACCCCCGTTTCGGTGTTCCCACCTCCACAGATAGCTAGAATAGCCATAATAGAGAAAATATGATAAAGAAAGCACTAAAAGGAAGAATACCAAGCAATGCTAACAACAATATGCTACGTAAATCAAAACAACAATGGTACAAAAACTAGATATCACCTCCCCAAAAAGATGCCCTCAAGCACGTGCATGGAGATGCGAGCTCGCAAGCTTGTAGATTTCAACCTTGCTACAACGAGTGTAGTAGAACCAACAAAATGTCAACTTAGAGCTTCAACAATGGTTGAGAATGTTGTGAAATGCTCAAGGAAGTGTGAAGAAGATCAAATGAGTGTGTAGAGGATGAAGTGAATGAAGAAGATAGTCTTTTGAAGGTGAATAGAAGCCCTAAATAGTCATTTGAGGATGGTCAAGGGCGCACGAGCGTTTTGCTTCTCGCCAATGGAGAAGTGTAACGCCTCTGCAAATTCCTAAGGCGGGAATCTTGTCAAGACGGCAGCACGCTGCGCAGACGTCCGCATGCTGTGCTAGCGTCCTCGACAAAAATTCCCCCACTGACACTACAGACAACCGCCAAATGGGTGGAAAGCGGATGGATGAGGTGGAATAGCATCGTCGAGTTTGATTTTTCTAAGGTAAGGGGTTGTAAACGGGGAATTTGCAAGGGGTGCAAATTCACTCCATTACAATTAGTTTTCTGTTATGCACTCATGAATGAGAAATTTGTGAAGATTCTTGTTAGATTGTAGAGTTCATTATATGCAATAAAGATGTTCCAATTTACTGTTTTGATTTGTTTATTCAAATAGCTTATATTTGGTTTCTCTTGTGGGTACAGGGCCACTGGAGGTATTGTTCACCTCCCTTAATTTCTATGTTTAAATTAGATATTTACGTTGTTGGATTCATTTCAAATAGATTGTTCATACCATGCACATGAATGATATCTTGTCTAATGATTTATGTTCTATAATGTATCATTGAGTCGTCCTTTGGAGTGAGTCAAGTAGTTAGAAGTAAGGGTGAGGTCCCGTTGGGGGGGGGGGGCTTCCTCAAAAGTCTCAGTGGGTGTTGCTGAGAATTATTAGAATTTTTTTAAAGTTGGCTGTCCCATGAATTTACTAGCATAGCTCAACTTAAAATGTTAAGCTCTAAATTTTAAGGAGGCTTGTTATCCCATGAAGTGTGGATTAGCAGCAAATTTGCTAGACCCAAGGAAGAAGAAATCTGAATTGTAATACCATATCAAAGCCATAATATGAACCCTCTAGATACAACGAGTGTTAATATGTACTTGCCTATGCCCAAAAATATTGAAATGCTTCTTTACTTGGCATTTCATGTCCAAAAATTCTCAAACTCCAAACTACCATAAAAATAGTGAATGGAGTATCAATATTCTACATAGGTTATAAATTTATGCTAGCAATTGCCAGCAACTGAAATGTTACGCACCAACAATCTCCTTGGCATCACTTTAAATGGAGATTCAAGTAAAAGTTACAGAACTTTGGTATTGCACGATACAAAAGCCTTATAGATAACTCAACTCTTCAACGCATTGTTTTGTTGCTGGAAGGTCTCCGAACTGCTACTCTGTTTCAGGCTACGCACTGTTGATGGAGTGTAGTGTAAAACATAGAGATAAAAACTTGTAAATGCACATCGTTTCCCTCCAATTTTATTTTGGCGGGGATCTGAAACTTGATTTGATTGTTGAAAAATGGAAGAGACAATTCCTAAACTGTAGGGGCAAGCTCCAGTCCCACCCCATTTCCATCTCCTCAAATTTGCAGCCCTAAAATATAGGAGCTGCTATTTTTCAGGAACAGATTCCATTTAATCCCGCAACAATTTTTTTTTGAGTTCATGATACCTCCTGCTCCTTAAAAGTAGATCCTGAAGCTCCCCCATGGGACCCCACCCTAAGAATCAATAGTGCTAGTGAAATTGCAGAGTTCAGGTTTAGCAGTTAACAATTATAGTGTTAAGTGAAAGGTACCCGCAACATTAGTTGCAGATTAAGTTATTTCCCCTCTTTTCCAGTTTACGCTTTATTTCCTTTTCTAGCCTTTACTATTTTCCTACACGTGTAAACCACCTATACTTGATGATATAGGGCATGTAGAGTCTATGAATGCACATATAGCGCCAACATTATCAAAAGCTTACAAAGCCCTGTTTGATAATTAAATGGAGCCTTTGTGAGGGTTTAGTGTACTATTTAGCTAGGAACCTCTTGTTTGAATTGTGTGTCTAACACCAAGTTGACCGAGCATTAGTGAGGCTTTGCATGTGTGACATTTCCTTGGTCCCTATCAAACTTTTGGATTTTCCCATTTTGGGATGCCTTTTCTCCCAACTATGCTTTTCCTTTATGCCTATTGGATTGTTGGACTTAATTCATCTAGGCATACTTCACATCCATCCCTTGCCTTCATTCCCTTCTCTTGGTGGGTTCCATCTTGTCATCCCTTTCCTTCAAACAACATTCTTTTCCCTTTCCTTGTTGAAGTTTCAGGCTTGTTCTTATTGCCATTTCTGTTAATTGAGCTTTGATCTCTAAATAATAGTAAGAGTCATGAAGTATCTTTGATTCGTGGACTTTGAAACTTCTGCGCTTTTTTATTATTCACCTCATCCACCTCCTTGCACGATTGGATTGCCCATAATGCTTTGATGGATGATGCATCTTTTAAAAGGTTTTTGTGGGCATAAAAGAATCATTTAGCAATGGTGACATGGATCCATGTGTACCTCCAATGTTGAAAATTAAGATGCAACCTTGGCTGCCATTAATGTGGTAGTTAGGGTTTCAAACTTGATGGATCTCTTGCCTTTATTGCGGAGTACATAAACATCTGCCCGTACTTATTGTGCATGGCCATCGACATGTGGCATGATTTCAAGCATAGCTCGAAAGAAAATATCGCCCATTGGGTTTCAACATTCTTTGTTGCATACCGGTCATGAGATCTTGGTACTTATTGTAGTCTTTGACATTCTTTCTGTAAGTATTAAGGATTCTGAGTTTGAATAGAAAGATTATTTTATGAAAATATTCCTAACCCTAATCTAAAGCTATTATGAACCCTAGTGTTTGAGTGCACAGATCTTAGGATGGAAACTCTCAAATTAATAGGTCATAGGAAGAAAACCCTAAATATCTTGTGTGCCAAAGGATGAAAACCCTGTTGAGCAAAGGAGCGATTCTCACCTAGAGGTCACATTTGATCTTTAACAATGGCCAATGTTGGTGATATTGAGACGACATGACACTTATAGTTGTTGTACGAGAACACACCAATGATATTGGAGCTTTCATGGTGGCACATTTCATCTTCATCTCGTTTATGTGATGCACAATGAGTTATTGTCGATGCTTGATTCAATAGTTATAGTGTTGTGTTGTTATTATAGCATTGTTGTAGACTAAGTAGAGCGGTTATAGTTTATTGTTATATTTGGGCAGCCATTGTTCTTATTTTTATTGTAGCTCTTGTATACTAATGGATGTTGTTGTGGTAGCAATGTTTTGTAATGCATTTCCAACTTGTTTAATATAAATATAGCTTGTAGTTTATCTTCCATTCAGGGTTTGCTTCATGATTTGGGTTATCCATGTAAATGCACAAGTAAAATGGAAACTTTGTTGGTTTGCTAGATTCAGGGAGAACATATTAGGGTTTGCCATGTTAAGACTTGATAGTAAAGTCTAAAGTGTAATAATGGGTTATTAAAGTTTCTATACAAATATTAATATAGTCTAGGGTTTTATAAAGTTTGGTTTTACAAATTTCTGAGTTGTTAATGTTGTGGGTAAACATTGTAACAAAGTTTAGAGTTTGTAGGGTGCCAACCTAAATATTATCAAACTGCTTAACTATTTACCCTAAATATTTGGTCATGACATTATAAGGTATTTTAGGGCAATTGATTTGTATAATATTTGTAGAAGGGTTAAGCAATATTTGCATTAATATATTATAAGGGGACATTAAAGTTGTATCAAAGCATAGAACTTAAAATTATATATTTGTAGGGGATTGAAGGAATACTAGCATTAATATCTGTTGAAGACATTAGAGTGGTATTAGAGTTGGTTTTCTTGCTAGCTTGTGAATCATGAGATTCCGAAAGATACTAATCTTCGGTGGAACAAGCTCTTTAGAAGCCAATGGTACTAAGAACAAAGGTGATGGTGACAAGTAGAGAATAGTGGTTCAATTAGTTGATAGACCTTCCATATCCACTTTCCTTAGTAGAGAAGATGAAGAGATTGCTGCTAGTTTTGATGTATAGATAACTCTCTCAACAAAACTATGGAAGCATATTCCTTTTATCCATTTTATGGTATTAGTGAAGTCATTGGTAGAAGAGACTATAAAGTGGCTGGTCAAATACTTGATTTTTTCAAAAGATTTGAAGGATTGTCATTTGTAAAAAGTAAAACTTTGAATTTTCTTTCCTAAACTACTTGAAGTGGTTAGGTACAAATAGACAGAGGAACCAACACAAGGATGGAGAATCTAGAGAAAAATCTGCAGCCATAGAGTATTCAGCAAAATCTAGTTCCAGCTGAAACATCACAAGATGAAAGAAAGCCAATAGTGGCTTAGGAGGAGACTATTGAGGATGGCAACAAGAAAATATCCGTTTTGAATGAAGAGCATTCAAACCCAAAGTCACAACCAAAACCAAAATTCAAATGATTTTCTAAGATCACAAAAAGTCAAGGGGAGTCCCAAACAAAAAGGTAGATGAAGGCACCATAAATGAGCCCAAGAGAAAGTAGCTCTATTTTCATGCAAGGTGTGGTGGACCATTGGCTATAGGTGTTGAGGTGGGGAGTAGGTGCACTACATGAAGATATTGTTGGATAAGAACTTAAACTCAGATGAGCCTGGGGTAATTGTGAATGTAGAGGTGTGATGTCCCTGTTCTAGTCAGTTCTCAGGTACAGTTGAGTTAGCCTATCTCTTGGACCCTTGTAGGCTAACAGGTTGTGTTTAGAGGGTCAGTGACATTATTTGGAGGAGTTTTGTCGTTCTCAGTTCAGAGTTTACTGATTAGCTCAGAGCAGGCCTTGGCAATTCAGGGGTTGATAGCTTCTGACGTCACAGAATTATATGGAGTTTTAACGATTATTTAAGTGATTTAAGTTAATTATTAACTTAACACTTTATTATAAAGTGAAATTGACTTTATACTTTTTACATCACTTAAATATTTCATGAAAAGTGATTTAAAATTAAATCACTTATTCTTCAAAGTGGGCGCCCAAAATATTTAAGTCAAACTATTGAAAGTGACTTAAATATATTCTAAAAGATTTAAATGATGAAAAGTGGCGTCATCTTCTTGAAATGCGTGCCCCTTGAGGATATAAGCATTTTTGGCAAATCAAACTCTATTCTTGATCATTTGACTTTGCCAATTGGGTTTTCTTTTGTGCTACTCTCTGTGACCAGGGTTTGAGCAATTTCTTCCATTGGAGAACGAGATCTTCTTCAGTGTTGAGCATTTTTGAGATTGTGAGAGACCAGTCGAATTAGTGCATTTGTGAGAGCTTCATTCAGAGGTTCTATTGAGCTAAATCTGTGTTTCTGTTGAGTTTCCTTATCAGTTCAGGAGGGTTTGAGAGATGGCGTCCTTCCTTCATCTGGCAGACACTCTACTTCATGGCCGTACCTTCTGAGTTGAGGATTTTGGCTTATTGCTTGAAGTGCGTGGCTCTTTGTGCAAGGGCGTTTGGATTTTCTAGGGGAAACTCCTTTCCTTTTGAGGGTTTCTCTTCAGCTTCTTTGGCGTCTGGCTTATATCTACCATCTGCCTCAGTTTCTAGGCTGGACATTGCATTCTGTAGCTTCCTACACTGGATTTTGTCAGTTTTCACCATCTTGGCTGGCAAACTGGACTTATTTTCTTAAATAAATAATCTGGAAGCTTTCGAGTACGTTTATCATTTGTGATCTATTTGTTTTAGTTAAATAATACCTTCTGCACTTCCATTCTATAGAAAATAGCTCAGATTTACACTTTATAAGCATTTTATGCTGTACGCCCTTTCTCTTCTGTCTAGTAAATTTATCTAAAAAAACAAAAAAACACAAATAAGATAAGAAAAATATAGGGGTTTGAGTTGTGAGCCAGCAGGACTCATCACAGTGGTATCAGAGCACTAATCCTGCCAGTCTGGAGGGTTAGCAGCTTCTATGCTGTCACACCAGAATAGGTTTGACAGGTACTACTCACGCAGGGGTCCTGATTTTTAGAGAAGTGCCTTGAACCTTTTCCAGCATTTCCATTTGATGAACAGGAAGAAGGATTAGACCTTGATAACATGGCTGACTGGGAAGGTGAAGGTTCTCACAGGATTCATCTCAATGAAGAGGACAGAGAGGCTAGAGATGTACTCAGAGGCATGGTGGCAGGCCAAGAACAGGTGGCGAATATCCTCTAGCAGCTCAACACCAATGTTCAAAATTTGACACTTCATAGAGGTCAGAATCAAGATCGAGATTAGGAAGGCAATGTTGTGACCTAATTCATAGCTCACCCCATTTTTTTTTTTTGCTTTTTAGGGTTTTGTCGTTGCATCTTGGTTTTCTTCCGGTCTCTGTTTGGGGTTTTGATTCTGAATTTTGAATGGTCACCTGAGTCAAGCAAATGAGTCTTAGCCTGGATCGCTGTGTAAACGTCGCCATCATGCTTAGGAGGCCTGGGAGACGAAGATTGACTGTCGTTTCAGTCAATTCTGACACCTCCCAGTTTGTAGGGTTTTTCACTCTGGCCCCCTATTTTTTAGGACCTACTTTTTTGGCACTTTTGGGCAATTTTGAGATCCCTATTTTTTAGGGTCTATTTTTGGAAAGTTGCTATTTTCGGAAAATTTCTATTTTTAGAAAGTTTCTATATTTAGAAAGGTCACGAGTTTCAAAAATCCACTCAGAAGTTTGAAAAGATCAACGAAACTCTCAGAAAATGGATTTGAAAATTTTTTGAATTCATCGCGAAATTCTGGAAAAAGTTAAAAATCTGGAAAAATTTGCTTGAAAATCACAGAAAATGGTGATTAATCTGGAAAAATCAGTCATGGAATCATCAAAATCTGGTAAAAATCTGAGAAATTTGTTTAGAAATCTGAGAGACACATGAAAAATCTGGAAATTCATCAAGAAATCTGAGCGGATCATGGATAAAGTCTGAGTAATCATGGAAGTTCGCCTAAGTTAGGATTCATGGAGCTCAACCAGCATGGAGAAAATGAGTCAAAAGAGCTTCATCCTGAAAGAACTGGCCCATGATATGAAGAGAAAGAAAAGACAATGGTAAATTGCTTCAGCCAAAATGTCAATGGCTCAACACTTGACAAAGTCCGCCCTAAGTCAAAAGAAGCAATGGCAACAAATTTAAGGAAGTCCGCCTTGGAGAAAATGGAATGGCTTGAAGGGAGCTGAAGTCCGCCCCTCACCAAAGACAAAATGGCAAGCTAAGTGCTAAAGTCCGCCCTAAGTCAAATGAAGATGGCAACAAAATGAAGAAAGTCCGCCCCAAGGCAAAAGATGAAGTGGCTAAGGCATAGCCTAGGAAAAATTGAATGGCCAAACATAGAGCCAAGTCCGCCCACCAAAGAAGACTGAAATGGCATGCAAATAGCTGAAGTCCGCCCTGGTTAAAATGATAAATGGGATGCTAAGAGAGAAAGTCCGCCCCTAGCAAAAAGTCAAAATGGAATCAAAAGTTATGAAGTCCGCCTTGGATAAATAGTGAAGTGGCAAGGAAACAAGGCAAGTCCGCCCTGAGCAAAAGGAAATGGCAAGAGAAGACCTCAAGTCCGCCCTTGACCAAAGACAAAATGGCAAGAAATCTGGTGAAGTCCGCCTAAGCTTGAGATTTGATGGCCTAAACATAGCTAAAGTCCGCCATATCAAAAAAGAAGTGTGAAAATTGGAAATTTTTTCCTAAGCATAAACGTTTGAGAAATTAAAATTACATGCTTGACACTTTAAAATTTCGCCATGCTTAAAAAGAAGGAAAATTCGCCTAAGTCGAAACATTAAAATGTCTAAAGAAAATCATGCCAAACGTTCTAGGAAGACAAAATAAATTTTGCCAGAAATTTTGGACGATTGAAGTTACGGCGAAATAATTTTGGACAAAAGAAGTTATGGCAAAACAATTTGGAAGAGAGAAAATTCGCCTAAGGCAAATAAAAATTTGAAAAAATAAAATTGCCTTAGACAAAAATAATTTGCCATAAAAACGAACGGGTTGGAAATAATACATGAAATAATTATTTTAATTATTTTAATTGTTTATTTTCCAACACCCAAAGAGATAAGTCTTGAAAAGTCGAAATTGGAAAAAAGATAAAAGAGCTTTATTGAACTGGTGACGAATTTGGAAACTTTCTCGGATATTATCTTTAAGGATAAAACTTGCCACCCGGAAGCTGAGTAAAAGACAAGTTAAAACTCAAATTTGAAGGAAACATTGGAAATTTGCTAATTGGGTCGATTTTCTCACCTTATAATTGATTTCACTTCTCATCTTTTGCAATCATTCGTTTTCGAAAGAAAAGTGAGAAGAAATTTGTCTAAGGCAAAGTGAGAAAAGTCTACAGTGAAGTGAAGGAAGCAAATTTTTTGCCAGCTTGCATTGTGATCGTTATCATTTCTTTCAGAAGATCCAGGCAGATTTACTTTGTCCACTTCATTTTGACATGAGACTTCATCATTTATTTTCTTTCCAGCTTGATTTTTTCGTGAAGTCTAATTTGACAACTAGCTGGAATATATTACAAAGTGATTTAAATTTCGAATTCTAAATATTTTCTTTGCCTTTTCATTGCAGATTTATTTTCGAAGCGGTAAAGATGAAGTTTGCCAGCAAAGGCGTGCAGATGCAGTCAAAGATCAAGTCCAAGTGGGAGCACATTGTGGACACTAATCTTGGCCACGTCGACATTGAGGACTTCAGGAAGAGAATGTATGGAAGCGATGGACGTCTACCTTCGCCAATTGCTATAAGAATGATGCACAATGGGATTGTTCACGCAGCTGGATTTCCGCTAGCAAAGGAGTGTCCGGAACTAATGGTGGAATGCGCACTGCACTATAATGCGCGAGAAAGGCAAATAGAAGCTCCTGACGGAAGAATTCTCGCATACTTGTCCGAGCCAGCCATTCAGGAAATTTTTGGGATTCCAGTTTACAATAGAACGTCCTACCGCACTAAGGAGGATGCAGTGAAGCTTTACCAGAACCAGCAAGACCTTTGTGCGTCCAACATAAATAAGAATTGGTTGTTGAAGCCCAAGCCTACTGCAGGAAAGATGCCAAAGAAGTTGGTTAGAACGCATTTCAAGGAAGAATATGGCAACATAGTTTTGCTGCTGAACAGAATAGTAGGCAACCCTCATGGTGTGCCTTTCGAAAACTGGATGTATTATTTCATTGTTGAAATAATCACTGGAGTCAAGATGTTCAATTGGTCCAGAATGATCAGTGATAGCCTCCACAAGCAGTTGGTCAACCTAGAGGAGACCAAGACATTCCACATGAGCTCTTATGTCATATATTCACTTGCGAGGTATTACAAGTATTCTGGCTTGATTTGCAAAGGTGTGGTGGGCAATGGCGAAGGACAACTCAAGGCATATGACTGTTATCCGCAGCTGCAACTAAAAGAAAAGACACATTTCCGACGAGCTCATGATGCCTTTTTGATGTACATCACTCGGCTCCTGCAAGGCGGAACGCATCAGAGACTCACCCATGAGGCCAAGAGTTTGATCAACGGATATGGATCGTGGTTTATTCAATTTCCTAAGTTCACGTACATCAGGATCCAGGGATTCTCCGGAAATCCTTATAGACTGCCCATCTATCCAACCAACAAAATGGTTTTGCTGGAAGTGCTGAGGCAATTGGAGGCGTACCAAAATATTCAAAGGCCAAAACAAAAGGCAGCTGTCACCTTTCCTTTCTTCATCGGCAACATGGAGGAATCATGTCCAACAACACAAGCAACAGAGATTGCTCGACTGGAGATCCAGAATTATCCATTCCTGTCATACAAGTCCAGAAATAATTTCGATCCACTCCATCACATCAAAACTACGGACGGAGAGAGATACAAGCATCAAGTGGACTTAGAGGACTTCTAGGCTAATGCAGGCAATGAGTATGACGTGAGGAGGAGGCTGTGGTCAAGATTGCCACTAAGCATGATAAGGACAACCGAGCTTTTCAAAGTGCCTGATCAACTACAGGATGATGGAGTCTATTTGCAGCCAGGCTTCAATGAAAATGAGCCACTCCCCCCTATGAGATGGTTTGAGCCTGAGATGGGCGACCTGGCGACACTCATGCGGCCCATTTTCAAGTATTCTCAATGGTGGATAGATCGGCAGGTAGAAACTCTAAGGCAGAGAAACGTGCAATTCACGTACGAATTGATGGGCAATACAGAGTCCTGTTCTTGAAATGCCGGTGCATCTCATGGAGATGGACCAACAGATGCCGCCAACTTGGGAAAAAGGAAAGAAATTGATAAATCTGCAAAACAAGACAAGGGTAAAATGATAGATGAAGGGCCTTCTCAGAAGAAGCACAAATCCAGACCTTTTCAGTCGGCCACTTCCAGAAATATAGAAGAAATTCTTGCCATGGATAAAGAGTCTTTGGAGAATGCCAGGATTCCTTCCCTAGTCAGAGATGTAGAGCTAATACAACTGGAAGACGATGCTCAACCTTCTCTTGCAGGCACCGAGATCCTTGAATCCGACAATGATTTAGATATTATGGATGGAGAATTCGAGGAAGGAATGATTTCCGCCCTCAAAGGAATCCAAGAGGACCCATCCGTGCAGGAAATTCCAAATGTCCAAGAACTTCATAATATGCCAGAGATGCAGGAAGAGCAAGAAGTACAGGACATTCAAGAAGTCCAAGGTCAACAAGAGAACGAAATTGAGCAGCCAACCATCCCAGAGTGGCTGAAAAAAAGATTGAAAAGAAAGGCACCAGTGGAGGTACCTGAGGAAGAAGATGATGACACGGATTTCTTGGCAAGGCTAGAGCAAGTTGCCCCGAAAAAGAAGGCCAAGAAATTTTTCACTATCCAAAGGGATGAGGCTGGCAACCGCACATTACAAGTTGCAATATCCACAGCTGACAAGTTCCAAGATGAGATTGCCCCGGAGGAATACGTGATCAAGACAATTGACATGGGTCCGACAACAAAAGGGCAGGAGATTGAGGACTTGGACAATTCCGTGGCCACCATTAAATCCAGGTTGGAAAAGGAAGTGGCGAAGAAAAAAGAATATAAAAAAGAAATTGAGCGCCTAAAAGACTACATCCAACACTTGACCAAGCCACTAAATGAAGGTGAACAAGCAATGCTTCCACCTCCAAACTCTTCACTAGAACCAATCTGAAATTTTGAAGAAGAGTTGACTACAGCACGAGAGGCTAAGGATTGGATAGATGGAAGGAAAGAAGAGGCAATGGTGTTCGCAGAAAAGCTGGCGTGTGTGTATGAGCAAGTTTCCTTTTTGCTATCACGGGTTGCAGACTTAGCAGAATCTTGGGGTAGCCTCGAAGACATTCAGAACAGGATTATCCCATGCATTCGAGAATTAAAAGGCATCTCGAACAAAAGTTGATTGATGACGGGATCATTGAGGCTGGAGCTGCATATGATTTCAATGGATGGTATTATGCTCTGGTGTCACGGAAAGGAGTCTTGGAAAAGGTGAAGCAGGATGGCGCCAAAGTTGAGGAACAGGCGAAAGAAATTTGGAGTAAAGTTTACCAAATGGCTGCCGATATGCTCGACAAAGATGTTGTCTGGAAGAAACATTTGCGGCCAAAGAATTTAAAGGAACAAGTACATAAAATTTTCTCCACCATCTCCGGGCCACTCATGAAAGAAAACACCAGGGTCTTCAACTTCATGACTATCAGAAATACTTTCTTGCTATAGGAACCAGAATGGGCGACCACTTTTGCAGGATGTGTTGAGAGCTTGGACTTGCAGGATTACAACGTCAACGCGCTGCCGGACATTGCCATGGAGGAGGTCAGCTTGATTGTGTCCATGTTCGCCGAACACAATGCCGCACAAATGGATAAGGATGCCAGTCCAGATGTCTGAGGTTCTCTCCAGTTAACTGGTTGATATTTTGGAAACCCTAATTAGGGTTTGGTCATGTTTAATCTGGGCCATTGATCTCATTTCAATCTTGGCCGTTCATTGTAATTCTGAAATACTATATAAACCCCCTTTGCTCTCTTTTATTTCATTAGAAATTTAGAAATTAGAGAATTAGATCAGAGGAAGAATTAGAATTCATTCAAGAGAATTAGATTGTAGAAAATAAGAGAGAGTTTATGAGATTGTTGTGAAAACACTATTTTGATAATAAAGCTCAAAAGCATGAGGTGCCTTGAATCCTTGATTGTCAAATAGTTGCATGGTCGCATATTTTCTTTCTCATTTAGTAAATTTGAATTAGAATGTATGTTAAAAGAATGATGGATTGATAACGGAGACTAGTGAAACCCAACTCATACTTTCTTTGAGTGGATGCTTTTCACTCAATGTGCAAAGTTAGACTGAGCTTTTTCGTGGATGCTTAACTTCTGTTTGGATAATTATTGTTCGATTTGATGGTAATTATTCATTACGTGAAAATCATAAGCACATTCCCAGAAGATTGCACTTGCTCTGTGTAGTTGTCGTATAACGTGGTGAAGCAGAGTATTGTTTATTTGGTTTCATTTAATCTTCGTCGTCTCTTGATTTCTTAGGATTAGCATAGGATCTCTAAAACCCTTAATCTTTTTCACTTTTTTTATAAAATCAAAAAATCCAAAATGATACTGTATTCATGTCTCTGCTTTCCAGAGTAATTCACAAAAGTAAGTCCCCTTGTCATAACCAGCAAATCACATCAAAACCACAGAGCTCATCCGCATTCATCTTAAACATTGGAATTACCATATGATCTTACTTGCAATCTTATCATAGAAAGTAGTTTTTCAAGAGGGGATAGAGCGTCTTGGACACTTTATTCTAGTAAATGTTTGTTGTGTCACAAAACACGCATCAATAGGCAGTATTCATGGAGAACCTCATAGAATCACTGCTCCAACACGCACCTTTGAGAGACCCACACGTCCTACTTTTATCATAAATGATGCTGATGAAGAGGATGAGGTTGAATAGGGTGGTGAAGTGAACTTTGCAGATAACATCATGACTATGCATGATGAATGGGATGCATTGCCTTCGAGAGTTAACGATCACCTTAACTTCGATCGATTCATGAGCCAGAAGAGAGAGCATAACCGTAACAAGAATGATAGGAGGCCTAGATACAAACATAATGATCTCAAACAGGCTACCAACAAACTGACCTTAGTTAACTATGATGGCAGTGGTAGAGTTACAACACGTGCCTGGGTGAGTAAGTTGGATACATTCCCGACACTACGTCCTATGACAGAGGAAGATGCCATACGATTTGCAACACTCCACCTTGATGGCGTAGCACATGACTGGTGGATTCATGGCATGGCAACACTTCACCATGATAGAATTACCTCATACCAGGAGTTTACTAATAAACTGGTAGAGAGGTTTGATAGACATGATCCCGAACTATTCTTCAGCGATCTTGCACAGTTAAAACAGCTCGGTAGCTTGGAATCTTACATTGGAGAGTTCCAGAGACTATCCGTGATGGTGACAGGCATCTCAGAGAGAAGGCTGATCATATTGTTTATTGAGGGTCTTTTCGAGCCCATGAAAGGTTGGATCATGGCATTTGATCCACCTACTTTACAGGAGGCCATGAGGAAAGCTCGCAGTATGGAGCTCACTACACCTCGTAAAAAATTTAGCTCGAAACCATCTGCTTCCTACACTGATAACAAATCTGATCCAAAGAAGGCTGATAATGTTGATGAAAAGAAAAAATTTGCAGCACCTTTAGATCGTGAAACAATGAATGATCTGCGTAGGAGGAAGCTTTGCTTTTACTACAAGGGCCCGTATGACTTCAACCATGACTGCCCCCTCAAGCCTAAAGGGCAAAACAAGCACATGGAGTGGTTCTTTGAGGGAGAAGAGTTGACTAATTTTTCAGACCAGAAAATGAGGCAGAAATTGTGGTTGAAACTGAGCTACTAGAAGCTCACATGTCCAACATGCAAAGAGAGAACTCTTTTGGACTTCGAGGGATCTTAGCTGGTCAAAGAGTCATTTCTCTTTTGTATACAGGTGCAACCCAGAACTTCATTAATTCACGGTTAGTGGAGAAAAGGGGTATTCAAACTCAGCAGTTTGAAGGCATTCGAGTGAAGGTTGCGGATGGGTACACTCTCAACTGCGAGAGGATGATTCCAGATTTTCCAATGAAACTCAACAATTTTTAGTTTAAGGCAGATTTTTATGTTGTGAGCATGGCAGGTACAAATATAGTTCTCGGCATGAAGTGGCTTCATGCAATAGGAGAGTTCACACTTAATTTACGTGATATGGAGATGAAATTTAAAGTTGATGGTACAAATCATGTTCTCAAAGCCATCAAGGACAACAATGTAAAAGAAATTTCACTTAGGAGAATGAAACGTTTGATTCAGCATGACATGGTGGATTGGGCAGCAGAGTGCAAGGTAATGTCTTCACAGAAGGAGCAGCAAGATTCTTCTTATCATCGAGATGTTCAGGCACTCCGAATCAAACATGCAAAGGTTTTCAGTGCTATCCCACCAGGTAGACCTTCTAATAGAGGTATTGAGCATATTGTAGAATTGGAGGAGGGCACAAAACCTATCATGATCACTCCTTACCGGCACCCCAAACATTTAAAAGATGAAATTGAAAAAACTATTAAGGAACTTTTAGCTATGGGGCACATTAGGCCGAGTAAGTCACCCTTTGCTTCATCAATTGTTTTGGTGAAGAAAAAGGATGGTACACTTAGGATGTGTATTGACTACAGGATGCTCAACAAGAAGACTATTAAGAACAGGTATCCCATACCACGGATTGACGAGTTAATAGATGAGCTACATGGAGCTTGCTATTTCTCGAAGATTGATTTGAGGACTGGGTACCATCAGATCAGAGTCCAAGAGAAGGATATTGAGAAAACCGCATTTCGATGCCATTGTGGACATTATGACTTCTTGGTTATGCCATTCGGTTTAACCAACGCTCTAGCCACATTTCAGTCCACAATGAACAGGGTTTTCCATCCTCACTTGAGGAAATTTGTTTTGGTGTTCTTCGACGACATACTGGTTTACAATAGGTCTTGGGAGGAACACATAGTTCACTTGGATGTAGTATTGAGCATATTGGATAGGGAGTCCTTGTACGCCAAGGAATCCAAGTGTGCACTGGGATTGGGAGAACTTTTATATCTGGGTCACATCATCAGCAGTGAGGGAGTCAGTATGGATCCAAAGAAAGTTCGTGCTATCATTGATTGGCCTACACCTGAGACATTGACACAACTTAGGGGGTTTGTAGGTCTATGCGCCTTCTACCATCGGTTCGTTAGTGGATTCTCACATCATGCAGCGCCACTGACAGATTTGACTAAGAAGGGAGCTTTTGTGTGGGCATCTTTAGCACAGGCGTGCTTTGAGAAGTTTAAACTTCTCATGACTACATGTCCAATTTTGGCATTACCAGACTTCACCAAGCCGTTTGAGCAACATTGTGATGCCGACAGTGAGGGTATTGGGGCAGTCATCATGCAGGACCGACACCCTATAGATTTCGAGAGTAGGAAGCTGAGAGGTCCTGAGAGGAGCTTTAGCATTTATGATAAGGAAATGTTGGCCATCATGCATGCCATGGCCAAGTTCAGGCAGTATTTGTTTGGTAGTAAATTCTGTGTTAAAACCGATCACAATAGTCTGGAACATTTCCTAGGACAGCGAGATTTGAATGAAAGACAACAAAAATGGGTCAGCAAACTTCAGTCCTATGATTTTGACATCTCCTATGTCAAGGGTACACAAAATGTGGTTGCTGACGCATTATCTCGCCACCCACACTTGAGCTCCAGTACAGAGATTGTAGAGGATTGGAGATACATGATAGTTGCGGAGTATGCTAAGAACCCGTGGGCTTTTAGCATAGTGGATGAGATAGTACAAGATGGCAGATATTCACTTGTAGATGATCTTATCATTTACAAAGGGAGGATATTTCTAGTCCCAGGTTCTGAGATGAGGGACAGGGTATTGAGATCATTTCACGATTCACCTATGGCAGGACATCCTTGTTACTTTAAGACCTACAAGAAGGTACAAGAGAGATTCTCTTGGAAGGGTCTCAAGTCATTTGTTCTTCAATATGTCAGGGAATGCCTTGTTTGTCAGCAGAACAAGCAAGAACATACATACCCTGCAGGATTACTTCAACCGCTTCCTATTCCTGAGAGGAAGTGGGAATGCTTGTCGATGGACTTCATTATGGGCTTGCCGAAAGCTCAAGGGAAGGACAACATTTTTGTGGTAGTAGATAGATTGACGAAGTATGCTCATTTCTTCCCAATCACTACTACTCACACAGCTACATAGGTGCAGACTTGTTTTTCCGAGAGGTATTCAGGTTGCACGGTTTGCCTTTGATTATAGTCAGTGACAGGGACAACAAGTTTATGAGTAACTTCTGGCAGGAGTTATTCAAACTTTGCAGGACAGAACTCACTCCGAGCACCAGCTAACACCCACAGACAAATGGGTAGACTGAGATAGTCAACAAATGGGTGGAGGGATACTTGAGGAACTACAGTTCAGGACAACAGAAGGCATGGGTGAAGTGGTTATACCTTTGTGAGTATTGTTACAATACCACTTATCACATGAGTATTCAGATGACACCATACTGAGCATTATATGGATATGATGCTTTGAGTTTTCTAGATTTGTTGCTGAGTGACAACAGAGTACCTAGTGCTGGGGATCTATTACAGGAGAACCAGGACATTATGAGAGCACTCAGGGAGAACATTCAAAAAGCTCAAAATCAACAAAAGTAATATGTTGATCAGAGGCAAGTGGAGTGATCTTTCTAGATTGATGATTTGGTGTATTTGATGCTACAGCCTTATAGGCAGTCCACCCTTCGTATGAAGGGCGCTGAGAAACTTAAGCCACGATACTATGGACCATTAGAGTTGTCAGATGTGTCAGTGAAGTGGCTTATGAGTTAGATCTATTGGTGAACAGTAAGGCTCACAACGTGTTCCACGTGTCGTGCCTCAAAAAGGCGTTGGGACAACAAGTGACTCCTACAGATTTACCACCCCTGGATGATGAGGGGAAGTTGATTTTGATACCTCAAGGCCATTTGGATTCCAGAGAGCATCATCTTCGAAGGCGGGTTATTAGGGAATATCTGGTAAAGTGGAAAGATCTATCGGCAGAGGATGCAACTTGGGAGGGTGACAGTATTTTACAGCATCCAAGTTTGAGTTTGCTTGTGGACAAGCAAATTCGGGGAGGGCGGACTGTGATGTCCCCGCTCTAGTCAGTTCTCAGGTACAGTTGAGTTAGCCTATCTCTTGGACCCTTGTAGGCTAACAGGTTGTGTTTAGAGGGTCAATGACATTATCTGGAGGAGTTTTGTCGTTCTCAGTTTAGAGTTCAGTGGTTGGCTCAGAGCAGGCCTTTGCAGTTCAGGGGTTGACAGCTTCTGACGGCACAAAATTATATGGAGTTTTGAGAGCGTTATGATTATTTAAGTGATTTAAGTTAATTATTAACTAACACTTTATTATAAAGTGAAATTGACTTTATACTTTTTACATCACTTAAATATTTTATGAAAAGTGATTTAAAATTAAATCACTTAATCTTCAAAGTGGGCGCCCAAAATATTTAAGTCAAACTATTGAAAGTGACTTAAATATATTCTAAAAGATTTAAATGATGAAAAGTGGCGTCATCTTCTTGAAATGCGTGCCCCTTGAGGATATAAGCATTTTTGGCAAATCAAACTCTATTCTTGATCATTTGACTTTGCCAATTGGGTTTTCTTTTGTGCTACTCTCTGTGACCAAGGTTTGAGCAATTTCTTCCATTGGAGAACGAGATCTTCTTCAGTGTTGAGCATTTTTGAGACTGTGAGAGACCAGTTGAATTAGTGCATTTGTGAGAGCTTCATTCAGAGGTTCTATTGAGCTAAATCTGTGTTTCTGTTGAGTTTCCTTATTAGTTCAGGAGGGTTTGAGAGATGGCGTCCTTCCTTCAACTGGCAGACACTCTACTTCATGGCCGTACCTTCTGAGTTGAGGATTTTGGCTGATTTCTTGAAGTGCGTGGCTCTTTGTGCAAGGGCATTTGGATTTTCTAGGAGAAACGTCTTTCCTTTTGAGGGTTTCTCTTCAGCTTCTTTGGCGTCTGGCTTATATCTACCATCTGCCTCAGTTTCTAGGCTGGACATTGCATTCTGTAGCTTCCTACACTGGATTTTGTCAGTTTTCACCATCTTGGCTGGCAAACTGGACTTATTTTCTTAAATAAATAATCTGGAAGCTTTCGGGTACGTTTATCATTTGTGATCTATTTGTTTCAGTTAAATAATACCTTCTGCACTTCCATTCTATAGAAAATAGCTCAGATTTACATTTTATAAGCATTTTATGCTGTACACCCTTTCTCTTCTGTTTAGTAAATTTCTCTAAAAAACAAAAAAACACAAATAAGATAAGAAAAATACAGGGGTTTGAGTTGTGAGCCAGTAGGGCTCATCACAAGAGGCCCATGTACTTGGTAAGGAAGAAGTTATGGGGCATAAGAAGGAAGAAAAAACAAATTTGTAAGAAATTAGAGTTACAACTTTCAACAAGGTACACATGAATCCCTCACACGAGGATACCATAACTCCTATCCAAGAAGTAGACATGGTAAAAGGAAGGTAAAAACTCTTATTATATTTATGTTATCAAAGATTTGTCACTTCACACTATATCATTGCTGAATTGTTATCATCATGGGAAGTGTCATAAAAAGACAATAGAGTTCAAATATGTATTTTCATAAAGTATGGAATCCAGGTAGAAGCAATGTAGAAGTGTCTCTTGGTGTTTTCACCAAACAATTACAAATGGAAAATGTTGAGGAACACACAAAAGCTGAAATCCTGGATGGATTTGATATCCTTGTTGCTAATAAAGTCATCATGTCTTGCATAGGGATAAGTAGACAACTTATCTTAGCCACGAGGAAAAATGAGGTATTTGGTGAATTCTTCGTTGAAAAATCTGACATGGTTATGTGTGTTCAATGGCTGCATTCCACAGGCAACCCTTTGAAGAGCACAAGCTTATACTAAGAGGGGGTGTAGGGGGGCGAGCGTGAATCGGTATAAGACTATTTTTTCAATTTTCAAATTAACAACCACAAACACTTTAAAAGCACAATATAAACAAGTAAGAACACATGAAGAACACAAGTTTTCTTTTTTTTTTTTTTGACAAAATTTAAGTCAAGGATGTACCCCCTAGGTGGAATCACTCCACATCCTGTGGGTAAATCAAGATACAAGATCTTGGGGTCTCTCAATGATTGGTGCGATAGAGAGTAACCTCACAAGGTTATAACCTTGGTTGTTGGCACTATAGGCAACAAGCCCCACCATTTCACCAAATGGTCACCCTGAAGAGGAACACAAAGATTGCTTATGCCTGGAAACCCTCTGATGACTGAGAAAACCAAGCTCCGACCCTCTATCCAAAATATTGTTTTATCCTGTCCTCTTACAAATTTTGTAGGCACCAACCTATTGGAGACACCAATCCCGAATACTTGAGCACCAACTCAATATGAGACACTAATCTCCTTCAATAATATACACTAACCTCTACAATATGATGCACCAACATCAATATGTGGCACCAACCTCAATATGAGGCATCGATGTTTTGATAGATGAAGTATAATTCTCCTTCAAAATTCTGCCTTTAATAATCTTCTATAATTTTTTGCTCCTATTTGCTTGTGCTTGTATGATTTCTCTTTTATTTCCACACTTCTTCTCCATACTCCACACTATTTATATCTTCATGAAGGAGGGCGACTTCTTGAATAGATGCAATGGTTAACAAAGTAAGATGACCCTTCATTATTTTATACCAGTTTTCACTTCAGATTTGGGTGCTCCATTAAGGGGTCACCCCTTATAAATTATTATTATTATTTTTAATTTCCTTTTGGGACACCACTATGAGGGGGTCATCCCTATAAATAAATTGAATTTGTTTCAATTTATTTCCAAACAATACGAGCACCATTGTTGAGGGGGGTCTTCTTTCTCTGACCCTTCTTCAATGGCAAGTTCTGATTTTGCTTTCATTGTTCTTCTGATGTACTTAACTGCACCCAATTGTCCACGTTTCAATATTACAACACAACCCAAGAAAGAGTCAAATGAAATCGTGTTTCTAAACCCATTTGACATGCTTTGATACTCCTCAAATAATTGGGAAGCCTCTTGTTCATACTGCCTCTTGATTTGTTCTTCAACTTTGCTGAAATCCATTGTGATAACTTAGAATTTTACTGATCTTCCACCAGGTTGGTAGGAACATTAGCTCTGAGACCACTATAAATCCCACCCTTATTTTTTCCAAAAACTTCACAACTTGCACCTGTTAGCATTAGCCCAAAATGCAATGATAGACAATTGGAAGCAACCCTTCACTTTCTGATCACCCAGATCCCGGAGAGGGCAAGGTGAGAGCATATGGTGTAAGGGGATCTATATGTAATAATAATGCTGAAAGTAAACAAGTAAAGTTATTGGCGGCAAGCCAACCAATAGGGAAAGTAAAGCACTTGGCAGCAAAGCCAACTACTTCTATTTTTTAGTGGGCTACAAGAAAGTAAACTAAAGTAAAGCACTTGGTGGTATAGCCAACCACTTCCACTTTTCAACGGGCAACAAGAAGAAATATAGAAACTCAACCACTTAATCAACGGGAGTGTGAAGTGCAATAAGCAAAAGGCTGAACCACTTTCCAACGGGAGCAAGTATCAAGCAAGAACAAGAGTATTCACCAATGGTACTATCGATGGTGTTACAATGTGCTCAACATAATCAAAATGAGATCATTACATACTGCTGTCATGAGAGGTAAATGATAGGAATGAGAAAGTGAACACCCTCCCAAGAGGTTAGAATGTAAGTATGTAACCGCCCCAACAAAATAGAATAAGTATACCTCAATGTAGGCCCAATGGAGGTCAAGAGAAAGGCAACTGGAAGCTGCAACAAGTCTGATAAATCAGAACAGAGGTCTGATACGCAAGAACAATAGGCTTAAAACTCGAACCAACAGCACCCCAATGAGCATAACTTCTTCTAGACTCCTTAGAATCACTTCAAACATTCAATAGATGTCAAAACAGGCCTAGGCGTCCAACCTAAGCTACCAACAACCTCCAAACAAGTCTGATCAGCAATGTTTCATGTCAAAAACCACCTTCAACAAAGATGTACAGCTTAGAAAAGGGGCGGCCAGCCTCTAAAATTCCATTTCATCACCATAAATCTTGACAATTGGCACAAGGGGGTGCCCAAGGCAATGGAATGGATTGGTCCAATGCCTAGAACCAAGTCTCCAATGTCTCCTCAGCCACAACACAACATGGTACTACCTAGGGCATAGAAAATGTACGACCAACATCTTAGAACTTCAGAAAATCACTTTGAAAGCACCTTCAAACTTTGCAAAATTGTTATCACACCAAAACATATAGCAAGAAAGCATAAGAACATTCCATAACCAACAACAAACTAAAAATCTTTCACCAATATCTCCAATGGTGACTCCTGCAGTGAAGCCACTCCAAAGTCTAGCTAGTGACTATCTCTTAACTCGGAAACTCTAGCAACTTTGAAGGTTTTTGCCTTCAAAGCCCTTGAGGGAATTCAATCCTCACTTTGACAACATTTCATTATCATCAATTAACATATTCAAAATAAGAGCAAGTGAGGGCATTTTATAACCTTGAGACCCAAAAATTTGAATTTACTTTTCCCTCTCAAATGGGATGCCCCTTTTGGGAAATGATATTTTATTTTAATTTCACTTTTAAACCTCCATCTTAGACGTCTTCATGGTTCCCTTTTAAAACAGCTTAAGGTTCTCATTCCTAGGGGTGGGGTACAAAAGTAACTTAATACCTTAAGTTATATTTTATATATTGCCTTTTCAAACTCCAAATATGGTGGAAGCCAAAACTGCCAAGAGTAGCTAGACTCAACAATGAAATTGCCAATATTGCTAAAACTAGAAACCCTGCTTTGAAATGCTGCCAACACCACTGCCAAAAATAACACTTACTAAAAATACCTTACTGTTAAAAATAGTGACTCCAAACTCCATATGAGCATATTTCGTGTAGTTGTCGCGAGTTACTAAAAATAGTAAGTCTAAAAAATAAACACTACTAAAAATAGAAGTGATTGACCACCAAAGCTCTAAGAAAACCCATAAAGACCTAGAAACCCTTCTTGCAAACTCCTGCAACAAGCCCTTTAAAGGATGACAAGAAACCTCCAAGAATTTAGGAAACCCTAAAAATGCCTTCAAGTAGCCCACGGGACTCTAGAAATGGGCTATCGGCCACTGAAGAGCATAGGACTAGAAAGGGGATATTACATTGGCAAGCTGCTATGAGCCTAACAACAAAATGATCAGAAGTAGGAAATGATCACATTTGCTTGAAATTTCAATGGGACAAATCATTGAGACATTTGGCTCAAACCCTTGAGCCAATGCCACAATTGATTTTGGCTCATTGTGCAGAGAATATGAAAAAGATAAGCATAGTTATAAAGTATTATAGCTCCCAAAGCACAAAAGAAGGGACATTGAGAACAAACATGTCAGATTTACTCCCAAGGAGGTGGAGCCTTTCAGTTATGATGAATTTGAAGACTATTTTTCCAATACTTATTTTGCCTTGTGCTAGGTCCTTGGAAATGACTATGAGTTGAGAATGCTTATTTTATGATGATGTTGGTGATAGACATTCAACATAGGGATGTGAATAAAAGTTTTGATTTTGCTGCATTTATTGCAAAAGGCATTCATAAGCAATTGACAGATTTAAAAGACCTTAAAGCTGGTCTATATTTTAGATGGTATTCATTGTTGCTGAATATGATCATGTTCAGTGGAGAGAAGGCATAGAAACAATTATTGGAATTGAGAACCCATGATGGGAAAGGGAGGAAATTGCCAGTTCAGTTGTGGATGCATATATGGGATCAACATTGCAATAATTCTAATTTCCTAACATTTGAGAATGTTCTTGTATCAAGTATACTAGGGAATCTGGGTTGTAAGCTAGAGAAAAGGATTTCCATGAATATCGTGAAGTTACTAAGGCCATAGCAGTATGATCTTAAAAAGGAGATTAATCATAATTGGGGAGACTGGTACTTACACTCCAATTGAACAATATTTAGAGTATGTGACACCCCAATACAACCCCATTGTCTACCAATTTATGTAATTGACAGATTAGCTTTCATGGAGATAATGTGGCAATTAGATGCATAGTTGAAAAACTCTCTGAGTAATCGACGAGTTTTAAAAAACTCCCGAGTGCCTTTTGACGGCGGGTTTTTCCTGCATTTACTCTTCAAAATTGTTCGCCGTATAAATTCGCCAAAAACATGATGAGTCTGCTTAAAAAACTCGCTTGTCCAAAAAAAAAAAGGTCTCCTGCGCTGCTAAAAAAGCATTTTCATTTGATTTGATTTTTTAGGTACTCTCCAAGTCCAAGTTTGCAAGTTTTCCTACAAGTCTTCATCTATAATATCGTCTAGTTCTACCGCCCCCTAGTTTTCACTAGACATGTGAAGAGGAAGATGTAAATTTGTAAAATATATTAATGTAGTATTTACTTTCAGTTTTACAAAAACAATTTGCTATTTTCATTTTGTTTCAAACTATCAGTATTAGCGCATTCCATATGAGGATGCCATTTTGTACCCAATTTGCTTTCAAATCAATCAAATACAATGAGACTCAACTTATTTCTTTTATGTGCTCATTTATTGACTCATTGAATGCATCTTATTATTGAATTTTGCAAAAAAACTGTTTTTAATGAAATTTAAGCAATTTTTTAAGTTGCTGAGTGTTTTGCCGAGTTTTTGCCAACTCATGTTTTTTGGGCTTGGCGAGTTTTTCAACTATGATTAGATGAATCAGATAAGGACAATTTCAAATTGATGAAGAAGGGATCTTTCATCCTTGGTTATATGAAGTTTTCCCATTTTGTTGTCACTACTGAGGAGGGCTTGGAAAAATTTGCCACATATTTGAATAATCTTGGTATGAAAGTTCATCCTGCTAGAAATTGCGACCCTGAGGGGTTTATGAGTAGAGAAAAATTTAAAAGGGGAAGATCACCCTACCATCATCATTTTAGTATGTCTGATGACGTGATCAGGAACCTGAAAACTGATGAAGTCAAACAAAGAAAAAAGGATTGGACATTTATGATGTAGACTGAGGAAAAGAGGATACAAGTTAATCCTACATATGTTAGTCCATTTGCAAGGTATAGTAATAAAATAAAGAAGATGGAGAGAATGCTGTCTGCTTATGTTTATCGGACTTTTAATAATATGGTAAAGTCAGCAGAGGAAGAAGCTAGAAGAATGGAAGTTGAACAACTAGTTCAACAACAAGCACTACCAACAGAATCATTAGCTTTTGCTGCATCCATCCGACCCATGCAAGTTCATGATCAACCATTGGTTGAATATTTAGAGCAGCTAGAGGATAGGGATACATTGCAAGAGGAATCCGCTGAGCATGTTCCTGGAGATAAGGAAGTCAATCAACGATTCCCATCTCTTCAGGTCCATCAAGAAGGAGAAGAGTACATGCTTGAGAATATGCAAATCACAGAATTTGATGATGAGCAAAATGTTCCCTATGATGTGAGGTACAAGGCTTGCCTTAACTTCATGGAGGATGACACTTTTGTTCAACCAAAAGAATTCGAGGAGTTCATCATCAATTTTAAGCAAAATGAGCTGAGGGAGAAGATTGAGAAGGCCAAAGAAGGAGCTGATCCATCAACACATGGAGAGATTACTCAAAAGGTAATCCAAGAGATGGATTTTGACACATCTAATAGTAATCCTGCAGAAGGAAGGAGGATGGTGAAAGAAAGTGGAATTCTTTTGTTGTCAGGTTGGGATTTAACTTCTGCAATTGCGCTTGACACAATAAGAAATCTGGATGAGGAAGCTTTTACCTCAGAAGAGCAAGTAGATGATGCCCTTTTTGGGTCTGGTTTTAGTCCCAACATGCATACTGTTGGTGTACGTTTTATCATCCACTGAACACACAGAATAAAATGTCGAAAGACACTCTATCCTCTCTTGAACAAAATCACCGCGTATGCTAAGATTGCGAGAAGATCATATGGCGACTCCAAGGTTTCTTTTGTCAGGTCATGACATGTGGATAAGCTCAATGGGCGTTGTGATATGCTGGTAATACACAAAGGGACTTATGTTAAGGAATTTCTTCACAAGTTTAGGATTTAGACGGATTTAACATTGAATGCTTCTTCTGTTGGGGCTTTCAGTTTGGTATCTCAAAAAAAATTGCAAAAGGATAAGAGTTTAGAGGTTCTAATCTACTCCTAAGAATTCAAAAGACGGTAAAGATTGGGTGAAACGAATAACCACGCTTTGCATTGCCTCCCTGGGACAACTACACAAAGTGGGTGCAATCTTCAAAGGGTGTGATAATAATTTTCATGTCTCGAATAAGACTGAAGTTAAGCATCCACAATCACAAGCTCAGGCTAACTTTACGCATTGAATGAAAATCATCCATCCAAAGAAAGTATGAGCAATGTTTCACCATAAATCTATACTATCAAATCTTGCATTCACTTAACAAACATTCAAAGCAAATTCTATCTTAATTCTAATCTAATGTTCTATTCTAATTTTAATCTATTGTTGAAGAAGTTATGCAACCTTGCAAACCACTTGACAATAAAATGGATTCAAAGCAAATCATGCATAAGAGCTTTTATTATCGGAAGTAGCAAAGCGCAACAATCTCATGCACTTTCTTCACACTTTACAAATGAGGGGCGAGCTCAATTTATAGGCTCGCCAATTACAATTCAATGACCAAGATTGATTTCAGATCAACGGTCGAGATTACAAAATAAAACCCTAATTAGGGTTTGTCACAACTAACTCCATTCTCGACCAATAAGAAAATTACATTAGGGACACTTGTCCTTTTGCTAAATATGAACCAGCAATAAAATAGAAAGTTGTTGCATGGTGGAGTGTTAGGTTCATTGAATCTGGATGTGCTGACTTGGAACGATTTGATTGGTCGAGGCACCACTTCAGCAGGCTGGATGTCCTCCTTGGTCACTTTGGTCTTGTTCCATGTGCTTTCCTTAGAATATTTTTCTTCGCCGATGACTTTGTCCTTGGTGCTTGTTCCTTCCTAGCTTTGATCTTGGATTCCTTTGAGATTTTGATTTCTTCTTCTCGCTTGCACTTGAGGTCTAGAAGTCTCCCCTTGGAGCAGATGTCTGGACTTGAAGTTATTTTCTTTCCTGATTGCTTTGACATTCCTCCTGCTTGAATTGGATTGGTGTTATTCCTTTGGATTTCCTCTCTGAATTATCCAATTTGTGTCAAGAAATTGTCTAGGTATGGAAATTTGTTTGGAACACTCTTCTTATGACCATCTGATTTTGATTGGGGGCTTTTCTTTAATTCTTTAGGAGATGAAATCCTTCAAGAAGTTGTCCTGATTGCTTCTTTCAAGTGCCTTGAATTTGGAGAAGAATTCCCCTGTGCTTTTGCCACAATGGAGGAAATTGGAACTTTCTCCGTGAACAATTTCCCATACTTAGCCAAATTTTGGCTATTCAAGTTCATTTTGTAACACCTTCATGTGGACCATTTAACACTTAGCCAAGATTTTGGCCATCTCCATTCTCGAATGAACTTTTCTTGTGGATTTGCCTTCAATTCTGAATTTGGCTTGTGCTAAGGATTTTATTCATTTCCTCTTTATTCCTCTTCATTTTCCCTGTTTTCTTTCCAATACTTAGTCAATTTTCTGAAATTTTCACCTTGAGCAGACTATATTTTGGTCTTGCCATGATTATTTCTTTCCTAGGCGAACTTATCTTGAGCTTGGAGAACTCCTTCTTGAGGTAAGTCGGACTTTGAGCTGCTTTAGACATGCCTAGATCAAGGGAAGTCGGATTCTCCTGATGCCTTGCCAATTTTTGGGTCTTCTTTGCTAGGGGGACTTTCTCTCTATCTTTGCATTGCAAGGGTGGACTTTGCTTGTCTCTTGCCAAGGCTTGGCGGACTTGGCTAGCACTCGAAAATTTTATTTCACAACCTAGGTTGGACTTCATAGCATCTTGGACATTTTCCTTTCACCTAGGTCGGACTTTTGAGTTAGCTCGACATTCCCTTTTCCAAGCTAAGTTGGACTTTGAGGCTTGCTTGACATGCTTATGGCGGACTTTGAAGTCCCTTTGATAAGTCTCTTAAGGTCGGACTTTGTAGCTAGCTGGTCATTGTTGATTCCAAGGTAGGGCGAACTTCGAAGTGCTTTCGCCATCTTCTATCCTTTGTCATTTAACCATATTTTGCCAATACTTAGCCAATTTTTTTTTTAAGTTTTCTCTCCCCCTCTAGGCTGGGCGGTCTTCAAGATGTTCATGCCATTTTCTCCTCTTCTTCCTCCAAGCGAACTTCATCATTGTTTTGTCCATGCTCTATCTCTCCTCATGGGCAGACTTCAAGACATGTTTGCCATATTCTCCTTTTTGAACCTTAACCATCTTCTGAAATTTTATTTCCGAAGGTGCCAATACTTAGCCAAATTTTCTGTTTTCCTTTCTTCCTCTAGGCTGGGCAGACTTTATCCTTGTCTTGCCGTGCCTTCCTTAGTGTTGGGCGGACTTTGGAGACTTCTTGCCAAGGCTAGGTGGACTTTAGATGTGTTTGGACATTTTCCTTCCTAGGCGAGGGCGGACTTCATGATGTTCATTCCATGCATTGTCTCCCTATGGCGGACTTTACACTTTCTTTTCCATATGAAGGGGTAGATTTCATAGCTTTCCAACCACTTGATGGCGGACTTCCTAGACTTCATTCCACATCCAAGGCAGACTCCATGAATGTCTGTCCATGTTGCTTTTGGCATGGCGGACTTGAAAGTGAGCCTTCCAAAGACATGGCGGACTTTGTTGTGCCCCTGCCATCTTTATTTCTTCAAACTTATGCCATGTTGAATCTCTACCCTTTCTTTTCCATGATTTTTCATTGCCTTTTCCAAATTTTTGCTTTATTTTTTTATTCTTTTTCAGATTTTTCATTCAAAAGGTAGAAATGTTGACTCCATTATTTGTGGGACCTTGGCACTTTCTAAAAATAGAAATACTTTCCCCTAAAAAATAGCAAGTTCGGATTGGTCCAAAAGTGCCAAAAATAGAAAAAGGGAAAAAAACAAAAATCCCTAAAAAATAGGAAGTGTTAGAATTGACTCAAAGCATAGGCGATCCTTGTCTTCTAGACCTTCTGAGCATTTCCATTATGTTTAGGCATTGTTTCGGGCTTGAATTCACCAGTTGGCTCGGGTAATTACTCAAAACTGAAACTCGTCATTGTAAAAAGACTGGTGATTAGCAGTTGTGATGCCAAGGCAAAAAGTGAAAATAGGGGGTCCCCATTTGCAATGGGGCGATGTGTGAAAAGGTCACAACCCATACTTTAGCCATTTGAGCAATAGCCCCCACAACTAGCAAGCCAAGGGTTATCAAATTAGTGGGGGACATTACAGGAAATGTTATTATTAAGAGTATTTCTGACATCTCTGCCAAGCAAGCGGCCAAATTAGTGGTGCATATTGTAATACTTAGTGCAAATACTGCTGAAAGTGCAGTAGAGTCCTATGATACCTTGCATAAGAAGTATGTAAAGTTGCAAGATGAGTACAAGGTAGTTACAAGACTACCACCTCCACAGCTTGCTTTTCCACAAATTGAAGCTCCTGCATCTTCAGTAGAGCAATTTTCAGCTCAGGATAGAGAGACTGTGTCTTTGAGAATACCAAGGTTGAAGGAAGAGCTGAAGCAAAGTAAAGAAAATGAGAGGAAGGAAAAGAAGGAGCCAAATAAAATTGCAATTGATATGATTGATGATCTTCTAGGTCATAGTCTTTCTTATGTGTTGCATAAGATTGAGAGAGCATGGATAGCCTTTGATGGGCTAAATAAACCATATGCAAAACACTAGGAGGTTCAAAGAGGTTTCCAAGAAGTGCTGAGCAAATGGAGCCTCATGGCCAATGCCATAAAGGAGATGATCAAGGTGATAGAATCAGACATAAAAGCCCCAAAGAATTTGCCTCAAGTTTTGGAGAGAATTGAGTTATTAGGGGATATGTCAGCCTTTCAAACAAAATTAGATATTCAATTCAAGGCAAAATTGATAATGTTTGAAGGTATGGAGAAGGGTATGGTGCCAGAGATAATGGATGAAGCAGGATTGATTAAGCCTTTGGACAAATGGAAGGCTGAATTTGCTGGCATTATTCCCTTATTGTCTGCTTTCATATACAAGGATGGTAAGCTTGAATTGGCTCTTCTAAATAATTCAATTGATTACTTGTTCAAATTGGAGGCCAATTTAGATAGTTTTTCAAAAGAGGCCAAAGCAATCATAGATGATAGGTACCATGCACATAGCAACAAAGTGCAGAAACTTCTAGCTTTCAATTGGCCATTTGAAGATGAATATTGTTCGTAGCTTGAGAAATATGTGGAGTAAGCCACCTTTCTATAGTTTTCTTGTTCTTCTGTAGTGGTGGGGCCTCTTTTTGTAGCCTAGTCAACATCTCCTAGGCCTTTTTGAAAGGTAAAGAAGGAAGAAAAAGGAGCATCATGTATGTGCACAACTACCTTCTTCTTCGAGCACATTTTGGAATCAACAAGAATCTTTTACAACTGCACATGCAACTACTTTTGTCTTTAGTGGAAAATATTTGCTTCCTCACGAGGTAGTTGTACTTGTATTTTGTTATGGATGAAATTGTCAAATGTAAACGTGACACTTGTCCAAAGGTCTGAAGTTTGTTTGCTACCTTGTTTCTATAAAAGGGAATTTAGGGCCTTTTGCAAAGGATCTTGAAAATTTTTGTAAGCAAAGCAACACTTTGTATATCAATTTGTATATCTTCGAACTAGGTCTTGATAGGATAGGTTGTAAATGTGATTGGTGATTTTGTATAACAGTACTAGCATTCAAAGATTCAGTACAATGACAAAATTTGCAAACAAATTGTCAACTATATGTACTTATCTTCAACATTTATGAATAAAATTGATCAAGGATCTATTCTGTTCACCTTTGCAGTCTTTCTTGTGTATGAATGTTTCTTTTATAGCTTTTACTTGACCAGTAAATTAAATATGCTTTATAAGGAATGTTGAATGCTTTAGGTATTTACAAGGATTTGTAAGAAGAATTGTTTGCAAAATATTGAGGGATGATAATGTGATGCATTATTATTAAGCTTACATGTTAGGATCAATATTGTTATAAGGGTTTTCAGTTGTGTTCCCTTGACTCCATATAATGTCCCCTTCGTAGTAGCCACCCAGAGGTTGTTTAGCCTTTATGTATTCCCGAAGGTTAAACAAGAGAAATAAGAGAGTAAGTATTAAATTAATTATTTATAAAGTTATTTCAAAAAATTAAAATTATAAGATAACTTTATATTTAATTAATTTAATAAAGTGACTTAAAATAAAATAATAAATCATAAAGTCACTTAAGGGAATAAAATAGTATTATTTCTAGAAGCTTCTTGGAAGGTATCGAGAAATCTTTATAAGGAGTTGTAGGCCTAGCATTTGGGCATGCATTTGTCTTGGATCATATTCTTTACCAGTTTGGTAAGAAAGTTTGAATGCTTTATTTGCTCGAGGATTTGAAGACTCTAGAGTACCAGGTTCGGTTGTTGTGAAAGATCAACCCTAGCTGGAATTGTTGAGGAATCCATCTAGGGTTTCTATAGGTGCTTCATTGCAGAACTTGACATGTGCAATAGCTGATGAATTATTGCCCTTCTGACGGGAATTCCAAATTAATGTGATAGCTGGTTTATTATTGCATCATCATCATTGTAGTAGTTGAGGTATTGTTGCAATCATAATTTCATTGGAGAGCAACAATTGATGTATTCTTGCATTTCTATTTGAAGAGGAAGATTATCTCTACAGGTTTGCTAATTCCGAATTTTAATGGTCAATGGCGAAAATTTGGAGAGGGATAGATATCTCAATTTGAAGAAAAGAATTGCAAAAATTTGTGATCATTTTCAGTTATTCAGGAGCAAATCGATTTGTGAAGAATCATAAGATTTTTGGAAGAAAATATGTTTTAAATTTTTGGGAGACTTGACTTCAGTTTGGAAGGACAAATTCATTGAAGGCAGGTTTTGGAATTTTTATTAGAGTTTTGGGTGCAACTATTACAATCCAGATTTAAGCTCGATTTGGACTTATTTATTGTGATTGCATATCTCCAAGTATTCTGGTGTTGCAATTTAATAACTGGATATTTCGATTCTTGGAAAGAATCATTATATTTAAGGTCTTGGATCATAATTCTCATACCAGTTTGGTAAGAAAGTTTGAATGCTTTATTTGCTCGAGGATTTGAAGACTCTAGAGTACCAGGTTCGGTTGTTGTGAAAGATCAACCCTAGCTGGAATTGTTGAGGAATCCATCTAGGGTTTCTATAGGTGCTTCATTGCAGAACTTGACATGTGCAATAGCTGATGAATTATTGCCCTTCTGACGGGAATTCCAAATTAATGTGATAGCTGGTTTATTATTGCATCATCAAATTGTAGTAGTTGAGGTATTGTTGCAATCATAATTTCATTGGAGAGCAACAATTGATGTATTCTTGCATTTCTATTTGAAGAGGAAGATTATCTCTACAGGTTTGCTAATTCCGAATTTTAATGGTCAATGACGAAAATTTGGAGAGGGATAGATATCTCAATTTGAAGAAAAGAATTGCAAAAATTTGTGATCATTTTCAGTTATTCAGGAGCAAATCGATTTGTGAAGAATCATAAGATTTTTGGAAGAAAATATGTTTTAAATTTTTGGGAGACTTGAATTCAGTTTGGAAGGACAAATTCATTGAAGGCAGGTTTTGGAATTTTTATTAGAGTTTTGGGCTCAACTATTACAATCCAGATTTAAGCTCGATTTGGACTTATTTATTGTGATTGCATATCTCCAAGTATTCTGGCGTTGCAATTTAATAACTGGATATTTCGATTATGGGAAAGAATCATTATATTTAAGGTGCGGCATTTTTAATAACAGGCATTTCAATATTAGATCAGTTCGCTTGTAAGGTTGCATTAATGAAGTCGCAACCCTGTTGGCCACTTCGATTTGTGGAGAATCTTCATTGGTTTTGAGGCGCATCAGAAGCTTGTTTCAATTTGTCTTATGTTGGAAAGATATTAGACATAGTAGGTGCATCTGTCAGCAGCAAGAGGTTGCGAACCTTGGAGGTGTTGATGTTAGAAGCAGCGTCGGGCTTCTACTTCTAGCCCGCGATGAAGACAATTTAAATAATAGCCTAACGGCTATTTAAATTGCAAGGCGCTTTTAATTAAGAGACACGTCTTTCATTAAATGACATTTAATATTTGTTTATTATGCTTGAGGCCGACCTCCTACATAATTGGTGATTTGTTGAAGGATCACATCTTATCATTGGTGGCTGACCTTGTGCATTTGAAGAGACGCCACCCTTGACATCTCATCATCGAATTGTATATATTGAAGGTGCCATTCAATCATTCATCAATTTATATTCATTGTTCATCATAAGTTCGATATACATAAGTGCGAGTTTGTGCATCAAGAAGATCATGAAGTGCAGATCGATATAATTGAAGAAGGTCGAGTTGTTATTAGCAAGTTGCATTACATTGTCGCTGTGTTAGCATCAGTTTGTGGTGCTCATTCTTGGCCTTCATATCGGCCTCTTTGTAAAGGAGGCGTTCATTGATATTCAATATATAAGTGATATATTGTTGCTGGGTTTTTTTCCCTCAAGTGGAGGGTTTTCCTAGGATATATGCTGTGTTATTGTGTCTGATTTTGAATTAAATTCTGTCTAGCTAATCTGATCGTAAAAAAAAAAACTAATAGGGTATTACAGCGGGTATAAGAAAGATTGTGATCAGATTTAGTCAAGCAGCAATATCCTCCGTTCTTATTCTCATCCTTGATTGTATCTATCTTATTGTTAAGATGGTGAATGGGCTCAAGATCAAAGATAGACTGCAAGGCGCATCTAACTTCACATTTGAGTGATGCTTGCCTTGGAGGAAAATGAGTTAGCAGCGTTCGTGGAGGGCGAAGTTCCCGAACCATCCGATGAGAATGAGAAATTGTAATGGAAGAGAAATGGCAGTAAGGCAAAAACGATGTTGGTGGATTCCGTGAAAGACCACATTGTGCCAATTATCTCCAAGTTAAAATCTGCAAGAGATATGTTCAAGACTTTGGAGGAGATGTATGAGATCAACAACACAAGTCGAGCTCTTGCATTAAAGCAACAACTTCATCATCTCAAGATGGCGAAAGGAGAATCCGTCATCTCATACTTTATGAAGATCATTGAGTTGAGAGATCAGCTCTCTACTATTGGGCATATTGTTGATGACAAAGATTTGACCATGTTGGCTCTTAATGGTCTTCCTTCATCTTGGGAGTCATTCATTCAAGGAATCAGTATGAGATCAAAACTCCCTAAGTTTGATCGGTTGAGAGCTGATTGTATTCAAAAAGAGTCAAGGTTGGCTGCAAGATGTATTGGTCAAAGCTCTACTAATGAAGACATTCATGTTCTTGCTGCTCAATCCTCGAAGAAGAAAGGGAAAGAAGGAAATAAAGGCTATTTCAAGAGGAATAGAGATAAAGGATCTGATGGTGCTCCTGCATTCAAGAAGAAGGACCTCTTTCGTGTTCAATGTTTTAGATGTGACAAGTATAGTCACTATGCAAAGGATTGCCCAACTAGGCCTAAGCAACAAGCTTCCATTGCAGATGTTGGTGAGATCTCTCCGCAAAAGGATTTAGGTGGTTTTCTATTCTATTCTGCTCTTTCAAGCAATGTGCCTACTGACAACAATACTTGGTTAATTGATAGTGGTGCTTCTCGCCACATCACCGGATTTAGAGAGCATCTAACTGATTTGGTGGGGAGAGATTCTAGTGTTCAAGTAATTATTAGACATGATGCTAGTTATTCTGTGAAAGGAGTTGGGACCTCCTCTCTTCACTTGGATTCCGACATTTCCTTGCAGTTGAGTGATGTTCTATTTGTTTCGGGTATCAAGCGAAACCTTGTCTCTATCTCAGTCTTGGAGGACAAGGGGTGCCAAGTTACATTTTCAGAAGGTAAATTTCTTGCATGGCCAAAAAACTCAAATATCAAGACTGCTCGGGTGATTGGAGTTTGTCATGAGAGCCTCTACAAACTTTGCACCTGTCCACTTCAGGCTGTATTGCATGATTCATCAAGTTTGTGTGAACTTTGGCATAGAAGATTGGCTCACCTTCACTTTCAAGCACTACCTACCATGGAAAAGATGGTTACGGGCGCCTTTCGAAACTCAACCAGGAGCATGAAGGCACTTGCAGAGGTTGCGCATTGGGTAAAAATACTAAAGGTCCATTTCATAGTAGTGAAAGTAGATCTAAATGTATTCTAGATCTTATTCATTCTGATTTATGTGGTCCAACGTCTGTTGCTTCTTTGAGTGGTTTCTTGTATTACATTATTTTTATTGATGACTACTCTAGAAAGACTTGGATTTATTTCTTGAAATCTAAAGAATCTTAGGAAGTACTTGAACGGTTCAAAGAATTTAAAGCTTAGGTAGAGAACTTGTCTGGGAAGAGGATCAAAGTTCTGAGATCCAATAACGTAGGAGAGTATATTTCCGGTAGCTTCCGTAACTTTTGCATTGAAGCAGGGATTAAGAGGGAGTTTTGTATCCCTTACAATCCTCAATAGAACGGTGTTGTAGAAAGGAAGAACGAATCTATTGTAGAAGCAGCCAAAGCCATGATTTATGACCAAGATCTGCAAACCTTCCTTTGGGCTGAAGCATTTAGGACAGCTATGTATGTTTAGAATAGAAGCCCTCACCGCATTTTGGAGAACATGACTCCTGAAGAAGCATTCACAAGGGTGAAGCCGGAAGTAAGTCATTTGAGGATCTTTGGTTGTCCAGTGTATGTTCATGTACCGAAAGATAAAAGGACAAAGTTGGGACCTTTTGGCAAGAAGGGGATATTTGTAGGCTACAATGAGTCTTGAAAAGCTTATAGAGTGTACATTCTAGGCCAGAAGTTGATTGAGATCAGTAGGGATGTTACATTTGAAGAGGATGTTGCAATCAGGAGATCCAAGGGCATCCACATGGTGATAGACAATGAAGATCAAGAGTCTCCTCAGGATATGGAAGTTGACCATACTCCTGAGACTCAGAGGGAGGCTACTGAACCCAAAGAAGATGATGATCCAGTTGAGCCTTTGGAACCTACTGATGGGCCTACAGATATTGTGATTGGACGAAAAAGACCTCTATCGGCCAGGCAAACAATGCAGGAGGCAGAAAGGTTTGCAGCCCCAAGAGGAACATTCAGAGAAAGTAAGAGACCTCATAAGTTCTCCAACTATGTTGCCTTGATGAGTCAAATCATTGAGTCAAAACCTTCCAGTGTTGAGGAAGCTACTAGTCAGCAAGTTTGGAGAGATGCTATGGTTGAAGAGTATCAATCCATTCTCAAGAATGATGTTTGGGACATAGTACCTAGAACTGAGGGAAAATCTGTTGTTTCTTCTAAGTGGCTCTTCAAGATCAAGCATGCGGTTGATGGGAGCATCGAAAAGTACAAGGCTAGGTTCGTGGCTAGAGGATTCTCTCAGAAAAAGGGAGTTGACTATGAGAAAACCTTTGCTCTAGTTGCTCATTATACTTCAATTAGGACCATCATTGCTATTGTAGCATCTAAAGGATGGAAGATTCACCAGATGGACGTGAAGACAACATTTCTGAATGGTGTAATCGAGGAAGAAGTATATATTGAGCAACCTGATGGCTTTGAGGTGCATGGGAAGGAGTCTCATGTTTGTAGGCTGAAGAAAGGTTTGTATGGCCTTAAGCAGGCTCCTTGTGCTTGGTATGAAAGAATTGATCGATACCTGATGAGCTTTGGTTTCTCCAAGAATGATGTTGATTCAAACCTAAACTTCAAGGTAATGGATGGCAAAGCATTAATCTTGGTTCTCTATGTTGATGATTTAATTCTTACTGGAGAAGATCACCTCATTATCAAATGCAAGGAGTTAGCTTTTGAATTTGAAATGAAGGATCTTGGTCTCATGCACTACTTCCTTGGTTTAGAAGTATGGCAAAAGCTTAATGACATCATTCTAAGTCAAGGGAAGTATACTATTGACACTCTAAAGAGATTTGGTATGATGGATTGCAAATCCATATCTACGCCTATGGAGACCAACTTGTAGAAGCTAAAAGAGGCTACAACTTGTTTAGATTTGGTGGATCCCATGATGTACATGCAGTTGATTGGATCATTGATGTATCTAGTCAATAGTAGACAAGATATTTGCTATGCAGTGAGTGCACTTAGTCAGTTCATGTGTGAACTAGGGCAAATACATCTAGTTGCAACAAAACATATCCTGAGATGCTTGTGTGGCACAGTCTGGTATGGCTTGAGATATTCTTTTGGTGTGGACTTGAAGTTGAATGGATATATAAATTCTGATTGGACAGGGTGTGTTACTGATCGGAACAACACCTTTGGATGTTGCTTCAGTTTGGGGTCTGCAATGATATCCTGGTGTAGTAGGAAGCAGTCTTTTGTGGCACTAAGTACAACAGAGGCCGAGTATATTGCAGCTTGTGTGGTAGCTCAAGAAGCAGTGTGGCTTCAGAAGCTCCTTGTAGGATTGTTGGGACAATCGATGGAGCCGACTGCCATCCATTGTGATAATCAAATCTGTGCGAAGCTTTTTGTCAATCCTGTGTTTCATGACAAAACTAAACATGTTGAGATCAAATACCCCTATATCAAAGATATGGTATTGAGGAAAGCAATTCAGTTGAAGTATATCAGCATTGATGTGCAGACGACAAACATTCTCACCAAGCCTCTCTCCAGGATAAAGTTTGTGTACTTTCGAGACAAGCTTGGTATGGTGGAGAATGAAGCCCTAGCTGAGAAGGGGTCTCAGTATCAGTGATCTTCTTTAATGCATTTCTCTCTGTGAGAGGGATTTGAGGTGCAAGCCCTTGTTAATGCATTTGTCTTTGAGAGAGATTTGAGGTGAAAGCCCCTGTTTTCACCCTTTGGGAGTAGCCATGGTGGATGTCATGTGTGTGACTCCATGACAACATCACGTGAGAGAGTCTGTGATGATTTTCTTGTACTTGTGTTTTTTTCACCCTCTGGGAGTAGCCATGATGGTTGATATCACAATGAGGTGATATGATTCCTTTCCACATATGGGAGAAGCCATTGTGGTTGACATCACAATTAGGTGATATGTCTTATTCAGATGGAAGTATCCTCCCTAGCTGAGAGGGAGTGTTGATGTTAGAAGCAACGTTGGGCTTCTACTTCCAGCTTGTGATGAAGACAATTTAAATAATAGCCTAACGACTATTTAAATTGCAAGGCGATTTTTATTAAGAGACATTTTTTTCATTAAATGACATATAATATTTGTTTATTATGCTTGAGGCCGACCTCCTACATAATCGTCGATTTGTTGAAGGATCACAACTATCATTGGTGGCCGACCTTGTGCATTTGAAGAGACGCTACCCTTGACGTCTCATCATCGAATTGTATTTATTGAAGGTGCCATTCGATCATTCATCAATTTATTTTCATTGTTCATCATAAGTTTGATATACATAAGTGCGAGTTTGTGCATCAAGAAGATCACCAAGTGCAGATCGATATAATTGAAGAAGGTCAAGTTGTTATCAGCAAGTTGCATTACATTGTTGCTGTGTTAGCATCAGTTTGTGGTGCTCATTCTTGGCTTTCATACTGGCCTCTTTGTAAAGTAGACATTCATTGATATTAAATATATAAGTGATATATTGTTGCTGGGTTTTTCTCCCTCAAGTGGAGGGTTTTCCCAGGGTATATGCTGTGTTATTGTGTCTGATTTTGAATTAAATTCTGTCTATCTAATCCGATCATATAAAAAAATACTAACAGGAGTCGAATGAGCTTGCATTACTTCACTAAGACGTCACTTTCCATGTTCTTCATTCATTTGCATTTGATTAGAATATGTATAGTTATAGGTTGTCAGTCATATAGTTGTTGCTCAGACAACATTCATGTAATGGTCATTTCTCATAATACAAATATCTGAGTTTGCATTGTACACTCAGAAAATATTATATTGCTGTCATTTTTGTAAATCATCTCATATAGAGAACAATCTGAATTGTATGTCATCCCTCATATTTGGGCAATCAGGATTGAAGAAATTGTTGTAAACAGATTGATGATCAAATAGGCAATATTGAGGAGTTATTGGGGATGCATGCCAAATGTTTGTAGAAATGCCACTTTGCTGTAGCTGTACTTTGCACTCCATTTCAGTCATCTCTTTATGTTGAAAAATCATAAAATACTTGCATAGCATTTTGGTTGCATTGGTAGATGCTTGGCATAGCTAGATTAAGTCTTTTATGCATTATTGCATCGATCAGAAACAAAAAAAATAAAAAATGAAATCATTTATCAGCATTACGGAGTTTGCAAACAATCTGTTTGACGAAATTCCACAACACCAAAATCAGAAAATGAAAGGCCAAGTTTGCAAGGGTCTTTACAGTGGTCTCAGAGCTAAGAGTTCTGCTAGCCTGTTGGGTAGTTTGATCATTGTTTCAACTAATCAGCTGTAGATCAGAATTTCAATTGGGCTACATGGCTACTTCTAGCAATTTAGAGGAAGCTTTGATGGAATCATTGATTCAACAACAGATTGCTATGGAGGAAAGAATGAAAGAACAGAGTAAACTAATTGAAAAATTGGAAAAGTGGAACAAAGAATAGGAGGCCATCAAGACTTTTCATGAGAGATTGAAGTTTATTGGTGAAGTTCGTCCCGCAAGTTAAAACAACTCTTCTTAACATTTCGGAAGAGGCTGAAAGTTGTTTGTGTACAATTGGACAGTCACCTTCTCAAGCAATGCATAAAGCTATGTTTCCTTTGGTACACTCTTTGGGTAAGCCAAAACTTTTGCAACATCAAGATGAGGAGGTTAAACTTGCAGTTGTCACTTGTATTAGTGAAATCATGAGGATTATAGCTCTTCAAGAACCTTATGATAGTGGCAAAATGAGAGAGGTCATGCACTTGATAGTTGAAAGCTTTCAGGGGATAGGTGACATCAAAAGCCCTACTTTCAATAAGAGGGTTAAGATTCTAGAAACGATGGAAAAGGTACGGTCATGTGTTATCATGTTTGATTATAATGGCCTTATTCTCTAGTTATTCGAGTGCTTCATATCAGGATTTAGGAAACGACATTCAGACAGTGTGAAGACAAGTATGTTCACTATCTTGTCCCTGATCCTTGATGAAGATGAAGATGTTTGCAAACAACTACAATAAGATTTATTAGTTAGTTGGAGAAGGGAGCAACATGTTTCGTCCGCAACATATGATGTCGCAAAAAGATTGGTTGAGCAGAAAGTTGAGAAGTTCAGGGAACAAATGAATGCACAAGAGTTAATTTCATTTGGTTTACTAGTTCCGTCTTCTCTACTTGAAGAAAACAGGTCATCATCTAGTGAAGTAGCTGAGTTGAAGGATGAGATCATAGAACAACTTGAGCCCTCTTGTGTTGAGACACCTAATAAGGGCATTGATGATGTTTCTATAGGTGGAATTAGTGCTGACCTAATTCCAAATCAGGATTTATCCATAGATGACATCACCTAAGAAGATAGTTGTGTAACTCAAGCACTTCCAAAGCAATCTGATGCTACCTCAGATGAAGCAAAGGTTGTTCGTAAACCTAAAAGTTCGTACAACTTGGAGAACCAGCTGAAGGTGAATGAGGACGAGATTGTGGCAGCCTTATCTCATCATGATAAAATGCACAAGCTGATTGAGAAACATCTATGGATGGTTCAATTGGAGGGAAGACAAAGGGGAGATGAAGCAGAGTCTTCTAATGATAGCTTGCAGGAAGTCAAAGAAGGTATGAGAACAATGAAGACAAATTATTTACACCTTTCAGATCGTGATCACCTTCTCAACCTCGTTGAGATCTATTCAGATGCTTTGATGAGGAAAGAAGAGGAAGTTGATAAGCTTTCTCACGAGCTTCAGGTCACCAATAATTCCTTGAGGATGACTCAGATAACTCTTCAAGAATCAGAGATCCATGTTGATAAGCTCTGCTTAGAGTTGAGTTTGGCTAGATGTTCATGTTCAACAGAGACTTAGTCACCTATGGCAGCTAGGGCGTAGGATGAGGAGAGTAGCATGACATCTCCTAGCATTCACACTTAGGATACAGGTGTAGTGCCTCTTGTGTTGGATAGGAAAGAGGAGTCAGTTGGTGATGGATGCATCGTTCTTGATCTTGAGAGGTCTATAATTGAGTGGCCGATTGATTTCAGCCTATGGTATGGAGTTAGGCATGTTGGGAGTAGTTTTCCCACACCATCCTTATGGGATTTACGTCCTACTTCATTGATTGAGTTCTGTCAGGTTACACTTTGAGGGAAACAACTATTAGGATGGATAGGAGTAGTTGGGATTGCCACCTTGGAGTTAGAGGATAGACTTATGATAAGTTCTTTTCAACCTTTGACAGTGGTACTACGATAGGCTCCATCATGGACATGATTCACAGGCTACATGGTGCTATTCTATTTTATGCCAACAGCTTGACAAATGTTGGTAAATGTTTCTATGCACCTATGTTGGGGATCATTCACATCTTCAAGAGACCACTTAGGATGGAATGAATTGTTGATGATATAGACACACCAGACTTGTTTGCAGGATTAGGCGTCATTACAGATTTGAGCACCAGACTCTTCATTGGTACTTTCGAGATTGACATTGGTCAGTCTTTTCAAAAGAAGATGGGTTCTCCTAATTCTTGCATTCTGGATCGTGGTATTGTTCCAGCCTCTTTTCAGGGGATGGATGGCATTCATGATGGTATTCTTCTCACTCCTGAAAATATGTTAAGACACTTGCAGTTGCTTTCTGATAGTGGTCATGTTGACGACGTTGCAAGACCAACTCATCCTGTTGTAAGTTGTGAGTCTTCCTTTGATGATGGCAGTATTGGATGGGATACACATGACTACTCTGGCATTCCATTAGCGCAGTTAGGGGAGTTTCACCTTGAGTGCATTATGAGGTGTGCTCATCGGTTTTCGTTCAGCCCACATACACAGTATTTGATTATGTCTTGGAAGAGATAGAGAGATGGGTTGAATAAGAGGTGTTTGGATTCACTCTGGTACGATGTACTTCCGATTTCAAGTGATGAGTCCAAGTTTGGCAAGTCTCACACTTCGTTCTCTCCAGTCAGTTGCTTACAGATGTAGGAGTTTGAAATTTGGGTCAATTGGACTCTAGGGGTTATCAGAGTGGCACAGTGGAAGTCAGTTGGTGTTGAGTTTAGAGGACTTCCAATCAATTCATGGGATCCAAGTGGAGTTGGCTTACGAACAGTATGGATGCCCGAGGTTCATCACCGCAGTTCTTGGGTGGCAAAGTTGTTTTACAGAGAGACTATCAGCTTGCATGGGCTGCCGAGATTCTTAGGTGGTGATAGAGATAGTAGGTTCCGGAGTGGCCTTGGATAGGAGCTATGTAGATGGATAGGTACTGAGTTGACGACATTTGTGGACTGGGCTTTTGGAGAGTATAGAGCTCCTAAGGCTAAGTATTGGATTTAGGATCACCAGGATATCTTGCAGGCACTCCAAGATAGTTGGTAGGTGGCATGGAATCAGCTTAGGGCATACGCTGATATGGATAGGGTTGAGCACAGATTCAAGATTGGGGACTTGGTCTACCTTCGGTTGTAGTTTTGTAGGCAGTCATCTTGGAAGAAGAGCAATATGGGGAAACTCAAGTCTTGATTTTATGGACCCTACAGGATCATTAGGTGTGCTTGGGAGGTAACCTATGAGTTGGTGCTGCCATGAGGTAGTGAGTCACACAGTGTATTTCATGTTTCGTGCCTCGAGAAGACACTTGGACAGCGGGTTACTTCTTCATTGGAGTTGCCATCGTTGGATGAGGAGGGACGTTTGGTCCTAATTCCAGAAGAGATTGTTGATACCCAAAAGAAGAGATTGAGGAGTAGGGTGGTTAAAGATTTTTGGTGAAATGGAGAGGTCTGCTATTAGAGGATGCCACATGGGAAGAACATACAACATCCCAGTTTGCAATTGCTTGGGGGCAAGCAATTCGGGAAGGGAGGACTGTAATGTCCCCTTCGTAGTAGCCACTTGGAGGTCGTTTAGCCTTTATGTATTCCCAAACGCTAAACAGGAGAAATAAGGGAGTAAGTATTAAATTAATTATTTATAAAATTATTTCAATAAATTAAAATTATAAGATAACTTTATAATTAATTAATTTGATAAAGTGATTTAAAATAAAATTATAGATCATAAAGTCACTTAAGGGAATAAAATAATATTATTTCTAGAAGCTTCTTGGAAGGCATTGAGAAATCTTTATAAGGAGTTGTTGGCCTAGTATTCAGGCATGCTTTTGTCTTGGATCATATTCTCATTACCAGTTTGGTAAGAAAGCTTTAATGCTTTGCTTACTCGAGGGTTTGAAGGCTCTAGAGTACCAAGTTTGGTTGTGAAAGATCAACCTTAGCTGGAATTGTTGAGGAATCCATGTAGGGTTTCTACAGGTGCTTCATTGGAGAACTTGACAGGTGCAATAGCTGATGTATTATTGCCGTTCTGACAGGAATTCCAAGTTGATATGATAGTTGGTTTATTATTGCATCGTCATCATTGCAGCAGCTGAGGTATTGTTGCAATCATAATTTCATCGGAGAGCAACAAATGATGTATTGTTGCATTTCTGTTTGAAGAGGAAGATTATCTCTATAGGTTTGTTAATTCCAAATTTTAATGGTCAATGACCAAACTTTGGAGAGGGATAGATATCTCAATTTGAAGAAAAGAATTGCAGAAATTTGTGATCATTTTTAATTATTCAAGAGCAAATCGATTTGTGAAGAATCATCTAATTTTTGGAAGAAAATATTGTTTAAATTTCTGCGAGACTTGAATTCAGTTTGGAAGGACGAATTCATTGAAGGCAGGTTTTGGAATTTTTATTAGAGTTTTGGGCGCAGCTATTACAATCCAGAGTTAAGCTCGATTTGGACTTATTTATTGTTATTGCATATCTCCAAGTATTCTGGCGCTGCGATTTAATAACCGGATATTTGATCATATTTCAATTCTGGGAAAGAATCATTATGTTTAAGGTGCGACATTTTTAATAACAGGCATTTCAATATTAGATCAGTTCGCTTGTAAGGTTGCATTAATGAAATCACAGTCCTGTTGGCCACTTCGATTTGTGGAGAATCTTCATTGGTTTTGAGGCGCATCAAAAGCTTGTTTCAATTCGTCTTATGTTGGAAAGAAATCAGACACAGTAGGCGCATCTGTCAGCAGCAAGAGGTTGCAAACCTTGGAGGAGTCGAATGAGCTTGCATTACTTCACTAAGACGTCACTTTCCAGGTTCTTCATTCATTTGCATTTGATGAGAATATGTATAGTTATTGGTTGCCAGTCATATAGTTGCTGCTCATACAGCATTCATGTAATGGCCATTTCTCATAATACAAATCTCCGAGTTTGCATTGTACACTAAGAAAATATTATATTGCTGTCATCTTTGTAAATCATCTTATATAGAGAACAATCTGCATTGTATGTCATCCCTCATATTTGGGCAATCAGCATTGAAGAAATTGTTGTAAACAGATTGATGATCAATTAGGCAATATTGAGGAGTTATTGGGGATGCATGCCAAATGTTTGTAGAAATGCCACTTTGCTGTAGCTGTACTTTGCACTCCATTTCAGTCATCTCTTTATGTTGAAAAATCATAAAATACTTGCATAGCATTCTGGTTGCATTGGTAGACGCTTGGCATAGCTAGATTAAGTCTTTTATGCATTATTGCATCAATCAAAAACAGAAAAACGAAACAAGAAATCAGTTACCAGCATTAAGGAGTTTGCAAGCAAACTGTTTGACGAAATTCCACAACACCAAAATCAGAAAATTAAAGGCCAATTTTGCAAGGGTCTTTATATTCCATGCCCTAGGTTTGAGGCACCAATCCATGCAAAAATTCTGATTATAAGCTTCGTGATCACCAATCTGAAATGAACAATTTACTTTCAAGCAATAATTTATTGCATAATCTTATTTACATGTTCTCAAGCACTGAATGTATGAAAAGTTGAAGGATCTAGCCCATCAAGTATCTTTACTTGCAGTTCTTGACTGATTAGTGAGAACGCATTTTCTTGAGACAATATTCACTATAATTGTGTGGAGGTTCTATATCCACCTGATCACCATAAGAAATCTTTGTTAAAGTGATATTGCATAGGATAACCCTCCTAGGTCTTGCATAGCCTGTAGTGCATAGGAAAAGTTTTATCCATCTTTTCCTGTTCGTTGGCCAGCCCCTCAGGACAATTAAGCACAAGAATTAGCTATCCTTTAGATTGTTCTAGGAACCAGTTGGGACATTAAAAACCACCAACAATCTCAACATACACACAACTATTTTATGAAATAAAAATTGATTTTCGAGCATTTTTCAATATTTGGGCATTATGAAGTTACATTTTGGAATTTCTCAAACTTTACAAAAATAAAATTTATTTCTACATGCCTTTTGAATTGGAAACTAGATTAGGTGTGCTAATATTCCACCAATCAAATACCAAACAATCAAAATCCAAAACAATGAACAATGGAGGCAAAATGAATAAATTACCTCAAATTTTGCAGAAAAAAACATTCACCCCGAACTCCACACACATCGCAAGAGAGAAAGATTCCAATCCCACACATTCACATTCCCATTCCTATTTCGTTGCATCAAATTCCATCCAATTTTGTTCACAAACACATTCCCAATTCCATTTCCAAAATTTGGCAGGAAGAGGGTTTTTAGAGCGTAATTTTCCCCAAATCAAAACTAATAATCAAATGCTATGTCCTTTTTCCCTTTTAACCCATTTCTCAACTTTCCAATTAAAACAATATAAAATTCATTTTCCTGTTTCTTAATTTGCAATTCCTTCATTTTCCCCAAAATCCAAATACGTATTTAAATACAATCCTTAATAACATATATCTTTTAAATTCACAATTTATATCCATATAAGCATATATTCATTTAAATTTATGGAAATTAGTCTTTAGAATTCAAACAGGATAATAAAATCAAACCTAACTTGCATTTTCCAACTCGATGAATTTCACAAATTAATTAAATACTTTTAACATAATTTTTATTTTCATTCTATTTTTCCTCTTTCCCAAAACACGGAAAATATTTTAACCAATATAAGAATCATTTTAAATTTGTAATATTTCATTTGCAGAAAACACAAAATTTGAACTATTAATTAAATTAGTCATTTACTGGTAATTCACGACATATAGGGATTTCAGAATAACTCCTAACTCGGATTCGGGTTCACGTGGGGTCAAACATGACACATACCATACTTGATTCGAGTACAATCAGGAAATAGATAGGGAGGCCCAATTAGACATCTGCAAATTAACCACCGTTGGGTAATAACTTAGATCTATGTAGGTAGGTGGAGAAATAACCTTGTACCTGTAACCACTCTAGGCACACCAAGGATACTTGCTCAATGTATATATAGTCAAGCACAACGTAATCACCCAATGGGGTTCGTTAACATAAAGCATAATAAAGTACATCCATACATCCATTGTATAAATCATTTTGTTAGAATATCAATAACCACATTCACATTTATTCACAACATATGTAATGCACATCATTGAACTAAAGCATAATGATAAACCAAGCATATAAATATACAAAATGCCAACAATTGACATGTTGAGGAACCTCATCTTGAATGTGCGGTGGTTCGTACACGCCAATCAAAGCAAGAATAGCAACCAGAACAAAAATCATAAGGAATAGTGAAGTTGGAACACTGATCACACATCAACAAGTTGCAAATGGGAGGGGCACTACATAATACTTTCTGCACCACCATTGAGTCTTTTACTTTTTCACCAAGATTCTTTATGGTATTCACAATCTCATCTACGTGAAGTAGATAGGTGGCAATATTTTCTTCGTCCTTAATCTTTAGACTCTTGAATTGCCTTCTATGGGTTTGAAGCTTGACCTTCTTAACCTTGTCATCCCCTTCATAGGTCTTTTGTAATTTGTCCCACATATCTTTTGTCGATGTGCAATGCATAACTTTGACAATTTCCGATTCAAATAGTCCACATAGAATTGCATTCATGGGTTTGGCATTATTTTCACTTGCCTTATTTCCCACCGGATTCAGTGGTGGAGATGATAGTGCAGTATAACCATCGACAATCGATTGTCAAATATCAAATACAAGTGCCATTAAGTAGGTTGGCATTCTACGCTCTAGAAGGCATAATCTGTTCCATCAAACAATGGAACCCTATTAGAGGAGAATCCTTCTTGGCAAGCCATGTGTGCTCTTAAGATCTTCCTTCTAGCAATTAAGCTATATTATGAAGGAACTAACTCTGATACCAATTGAAGTGCACAAGCTTATACTGAGAGGGGGGGAGGGGAATCATTAAAGTCTATTTTTTCAATTTTCAAATTAACAACCACTACCACTTTAAAAGCACAGTATAAACAAGTAAGAACACAAGAGGAACACAAGATTTACGTGGAAACCCTTACAGGAGAAAACCATGGAAAAATATTGTTTTATAAAAAAAAATCTCTTACAAATTTTTTAGGCACCAACCTACTGGTGACACCGATCCCCAACACTTGAGCACCAAATCAATATGAGACACCGATCTCCTTCAATAAGAGGCACCAACCTCTTGATAGATGAAGTATATGTTCTCCTTCAAAATTCTGCCTTTAATAGTGTTCTATAATTTTCTGCTCCTTAAATCTGCTCGTGCTTGTATGATTTCTCTTTTATTTCAACAAACTTCTTCTCCATACTCCACACACTTTATTTATACCTTCATGAAGGGGGGCATCTTCTTGAATAGATGTAATGATTAACAAAGTGAGATGACCCTTCAATATTTTACACCACTTCAAAGCGACCTTTCACTTCAGATTTGGGCGCTCCATTAAGGGGTCGGCCCCTATAAATAAATAAATTAATTTTTTTATTTTTAGTTTTTAACGTCATGAGGAGGGCGTTGAAATTAGACTTCAGACTTGTTTTATGGCAGCCTTGCAAAGATAAACACTGCCCTTGGAATGAGGTGAATTGCATTATGATAACCATGATAATAACTTGCCATCCCCATACATCTTTGACATCAATGACAATGATTCTAACACCCTTTATGGAATCAGCATAGTAGGGTGCTTCATAATATGTCCCCAGTATCATTATCAAATAAAAGATTTTAACAGGCCATAGAATTAGCAGGCCATTATGACTCCTTGTTTCTCAAAGACTGATTTGAGAATAAGCCACCGGAAAATATGTGTTTGCAAGGATTATATACACAAGACATCTTTCAAATGCTGTATGGGTACACTGTGTTTTGGATCATGTCATGCAATATGGTTAATGCATCAGTTGTTTTCCAATTCATGATGAAATAGGTATTCACTGGCCAATTGAGATAAGTTTTTATGAAATCTCGATATATAGAAAAGCGTGGAAATGTCATGTAAGTCACTTAAAATTGATCATTGAGATTCTAGAGTAGCAGATTCTATTTGTAAATGAAATTAAATGTGAGTTTGATTACACAAATGTGTTATATATGGGTCACGCTATTATTGCTCAAGGCATGCAAGCAAACCAGAAGAGAACTCAAAATTTTCTGGCATGAGCTATCCCTCTTGCACTAACTCCATTGAGAAGATTCCCTATTTTATGCAGCAATGATAGAGGGTTTATTAAGGGATTTTCATGTACAACAACACCCTTAAACCACATGACAAAAAGAGGAGTTGTTGCAGGGATGAATAAAATGCAGGAAGTTTTTGATAACTGTAAGAAGGTAATTAGCTCATGCCACATATTTTCCTTTTCAGATTTATTGCATCCATGTGTGGTAGGATGTGGTGCTTTAGGACAAAGTGCTGAGGCCACACTGATGCAAAGATGGAGCTCCATTAAAGTTGAGGGGTTGAGGTCAAAAGATTCAAGAATTGGGAAGTCCTTGGAGTTGACTGTTATCTTTTGGATGTTCTAACCCTTAGTACTGCTGTGTACTGGCATGCACCTGTGCATGGGCTGCCACCCCTGTGCTTTACATGCTGAGTGCACTTTTAGCATTAGGTGTCCGTTTTGCATGTTTTCAAACAAACAAACAAACAAAAAAGAAATTGGACAGAGGTGAGTAATGGTGTGCTCCAAAGTATTCACTTCTCCCTTTATATGTCTAAAACTTGTTCAACCTTCCCTGTGGTGCATGCTTCTGTGAAATGACCTTTTAATTTTTTTTTAAGACTCTACCTAAGTGCTGATGGTGTGTATTCTAGGACCCTTGGCTGTTTTTCATGGTTTTGCAATTTTTTCTGGTTAAAAATGTCCGTCAGTGTGTTTGATGACTTTTTGAGTTCTTTTAGGTTTTTTGAAATTTTAGGGCTTCTTTCAGATTATGGTGCCTTTGTAAACCCTTGAATGCAATTCTGTAAAAATAGCTGACAAGACCCTAGGCGTCCAAGAGAAAAATAGCTGAGAAATGAGTCATCAAACCCTTAAGAAAGCACTGAAACACTAGCACTTTGAGGGAAAGGATATCTGGTGGAAACCCCAGAGCTCAAACCCTAGAGCTTGCTGAAAACTGCTGGAACGTAAGTTTCTGGACTTAGGATGATAGAAAACTGCTGTGAAAAATTGCTGTAAATCCTAGGAGTTATTTGCCGCAACATTCTTTAGACTGCTGTGTTGAATGTTTACAAGCTGCTGTGTACTGCTTTTAGTACCTGAAAACCCAACCTTAGATTGCTGAAAGCCACGGGTGCTTGCCTGAGTAGGGAATGAAAAGTCTGCTGGAAAATACCAACCTTTTACCATGATATTCCAACCTTTAACCTGCTGAGAATCATTGCTATGAATGAAAAATCTACTAGAGGTGACTGTGAATGAAAACATGTGGTGAGGAAAAGTGATGATCAAAGGTGCCTTTATATACTGTGCTTTTTATGACTGAAACCTGCATCTAATCTGGAAAGTGTGTGCCCAAGAGGCACTTCCCACTTTAAAATGGGTTATAATTGACAAAGTGTGTGCTTGAGGAACACTTAACACTTGAAATTTGGCTATGACTGGAAAAGCTTGCACTTTGGGATCATTTGTGACACATAGTCAATTTTATACAAAGCACACTATTGGAGTTCGCTTGCCAAGCAAAAATGCATGCCTGGAGGTCTTTCACCACTTCCTTTTTCGTTCTGATTGGAAAAATGTGTGATTTGGGACCCCTTGTGACTTGTCCATGCCTTAGTCTATTTTGGCAAATTTGGCAGAAGTGATTTGCTTGATTTGTTGCAGCCACTTCTTCATGCCTTAACAAATTTTGATTCTCACATCTAAGCTTTGAAAAGCACCTTTTGTTGCCTATACAATGACACTCATTAAAACCTACAAGAATTACATTTGAGAACATGGGACAGAAGGATTCCATAATCTGTGGAGGACAAATGACTTAAATTATACTGGAAAGCGACACTTGTTGGAAATGTTGTCATTGATGTCAAAGGTGCAAAGACAAGTTGTCATTGATGATAGATGAGACCAAGAAGATTGTCATGATTATAAGGAAAGTTCTTGGAGTTAGTCTTGCAAAAGAAAAAAACTGAGAATTAACATAGATATAAGAAAACTTGATGGTTCAGAAATCCTTTTGCTCATGAAGATATTAAAGTACAACCAATGATTCACAAGCACTCTTGAATGATGCAATCGGAATATTTAAGTTATCAAATATTAGTGGCAAGAATCTATGAACAGCATAATAGACTTGTACAGATCATGAACAGCATGGCAGATTTGTACAGATCCAAAGAAAGCAACAAACATCATGAAGAATTTATAAACAGAAGGATATGAGTATACGTTTCTGGAAAATGATTATTAGATTCTATACACTACTGAAAACAAAAAGCAGCAACGATGGCAAAAAGAACAAAAATAAAAAAATAAAGAAAAGCAGAAAAAGACAGAGAAGACAAAAGGAATAAGTCAAAGTTGAATAAGAGAAAACAGAAAAAGACAAACTACAAAAGACAAAAATATTATGAAAACATAATCGACTCTGTTTAAGTAATCGTTGGAAAGAGGAGGATGTAAAGCAGCCTTAAATAAAGCAATTTTATTAAGATATAACTGAAGGACACTATTCTTTAAATGGTACGATTTGTCTTATTAAACAAATCGACTTAAGGAGACAATACGATTTTATAAAAGGCACATTTCAAAATGTGACTTAAAAAATCACTAATAGGACACGTTTTTTGAAGAGAAGTGCTCCATTTCTGATATGGTGCAATTTAGTTTGTGAAGTGATTTATTTTTATTTTGAAGAAGTATGATTTATCCATGAAGAGGAGCGATCCATTCTAAAATGGCAACTTCAAATTTATATTTTAAAAATTAATTTATGGAGTTGTACAATCTATTTTGAAATGGTACAATCAGTTTTCAAAGAGACATGCCACTAGAATGAAGGGTTGCAATGCTTGAGCAATATATATATATAACACCCTCTTCAAATCTGATTTTGAATATATATATATATATATATAACACCCTCTTCAAATCTGATTTTGAATATATATATAGATTCAAAATCAGATTTGAAGAGGGTGTTAGAGAATGGTGATGTGAAATCAGAACAGAGGATTATATTTCTTGTGTGGGCATTAAAGTGACAGCATACTTCACAAAGAAAGGATTGGAGTGAAGTAAAAAGCAGAATTCAGATTTTCAGTTTATCATAAGAGGTTGGTGCCTCTTGTTAGCCAAGGTTGGTGCCTTGGAAGAGGGAGTTGGTGCTCTTTGTAGGTTGGTGCCTACAAAACAGTTTAAGAGGTTGGTGCCTACAATCATTTTAAACTTATATAAATATAAATACATTATTTGTACCGCGGTTTTCTCCCGTAAGGGTTTCCATGTAAAATCTTGGTGTCAACTTGTTCTTATTGTTATATTCTTGCATAGTAGCTATTGTGATTGATAAACTTTTAAATTGGTAAAAGTTCGTTATACTGATTCACATAACTGTGTGCTTATCAACACTTAAACAAAAAATTTCATGAGTCCAATGTAATAATAGATCGTCTCCATAATCTTCTAATTAATTCATCATCAAATCTATAGATTGTCTTCTGATATCTCTATTTGGGAGATGTAGATCATCTCAACTCAAAAGAGGGCCTTGTAGGGGTCCGCTTTGATGACTATGCTTTCTTCTCTGTCCTATGAAGTTTGACAAGAACAATAGGGTCAATTGTTCATGACGAGTAGTGTTTGTTGCATTATTTTCATCCTTTGCCTCAGTTCCTGGTGATTTTGTCCATATTCTGAACCATAGGTGGGAATCTTTCTTCCATAGCTTGTTTTGGGACTTATTCATGCTCTCAATCCATTTTAGGTATGTTATTATAGTGTTGGCGTTTAAATTCGCACCTCTGGAGTGCGGATTTGAAATGGACAGCTATGCACAGATAAACTACTCTTCAAATTAGGAGGGGAAGATCTCTCTTGCTGATGGTGTTTAAGAAAGTAAACTAAAACTAAGTTGCCTATCTTTTTGATCAGCTGCGAGCACAAGGTTTATAAAACTCAAATGCCGTAGCTGAGATTTTTTGATTTTGAATTTCAACTACGGCTAACTTATGCTAAAGACATTTCTATTTTCTCAAGTAAATGTAGAGCAAGAGAAATAGAAATGAACAAAGTTTGATTCTCTGACAAAGTGCTTAAATAAACTCTTTCCCAACATACATCTACTTACTTTCAATGTAGGCTGAAATTAAGATCACAAAAGCATAGCACAATAAACATACTTAGACAAACTTTCCTCTCAACATACATCTACTAACTTTCAATGTAAAGCTGAAATTTAAGATCATATAAGCATAACACAATAGATGGAAACTTGAGACATTATATCGAGGCAAAAGAGGCTCAGGACTTTATTTCTCAAACTTTTGGAACAAAAGATTACACTAAACACATGCACGGAACAAGAACTTGCAGCTAAAGAGGCTTGCAAACTTGTTCTTACACAAAAGGAACAACAATTACAACAACTATTTGTTGGCTAAAAGAGACTCAACAATTCGCTATCATAAACACAATTGAACAACACTTAATAACAATAGAAGACACTTAGGCTCAGCATTTTGTTATCACTAGCACGGTTGAAAATAAATGAGCAAGATTGCTCTTATTTATAGGCAAGTAGAGGAGTAGGGTACCCTAAAATCTCCTTGCTTTTACAACTAGGGCTTGCTCAGCAAGCAAACTTTATTTCTAAAACTAAAAGAAGATAACACCTAACACTAAAGCAGGAAAAGCTTGAAGTGCCAACTATTACAATTTATCTTCTTTCTCTTCTTCAAAGAATGGATAAGAATTGTTCCGAGAATAGAAAGAAAGCTGGAAGAAAGTTTCTAGAAGAAAACAGTTTTAGATTTCAACCACATTTGCTAGAAAGCTGGAAATTGTGTCTTGATTCGGTGCATCTATACCATCAATAGAAAAGTCGTGCTTTTCTAAGATATCCTCTCCATCTGCAATTGATCTTGGGAAATCTTCGATCTCATTGGCCCCTTTCTCGAACTTTGCTGACATCGTGGATATGTGACTTGGCAGAATCTTATGTTTTTCTTTTACCCACTTTTGTGCAATCTTCTTACTGTATTTGTCCTTGTGCATCTCCCATATCCTCTCACATTCGCCCTTTGAGATAGTGACACTTTCAGGCCAAGGGGGAATTGAGAAACATTTCTCAATCATGTCAGGTTTCAAATTGTAGATCAATCTGCCGTCTACTAACTGGATCTCCCATGTCGCCGAATTGTAATGCTTGATGTAGGCGATTACGAATTCGAGACTCTGAACTGAAATAGGAATAGATGCTGCTGCGAGGAGTCTAGAGTGTCCCATGTTTCTGATTGTAGTGTTGCCTACGCTCTCCAAAGCATGTAGATCAAACACCAGCTTGATGTGATGCAAGTCCGTCTCAGTTGTTTTGATGAAATCATGGTAGAGAGCTGATTTGACCTTGAAATCATTGGGAGTGTACTCCATTTTAGAAAACTTGAAGAATGACTGTAAACTTGCCTAGGTTCAGACAAGTTTTGAGCAACTTTCCATTTTTAGAATGTTGGGTTTTCTTCCTCAAATGGACAAATTTTTTGAAAATTTTGAGTGTAGACTGAAAAAGCAACAAACCCTAATTTCTTCAATTTTTAACCGAAAAAAGATAGCACCTGGGTTTTGTTCAGAATACAATTTGGAATGAACCCAGTTGATTAGATTTGAAAAACACTGAGGGCTGATCGAAAAAGCAGCCAACCCTAGGATCTAAAATTTTCTTGAAAAACGCTGTGATATGGGTTTTCTTCAGAAGATTGTTTTGAGAGGACCCAAATGATCAGAAATTGAAAATTCTGATGATTTCACTGATATGCAAAGAAAAAACAGCTGCTGCAACTTGAGAATTTTTTTTGAAAATTCTTCAGAAGATTGAGATGAAGAAACCCAGATGGCTGAAAATTGAAATCTTTGACCTTCTCCTTCAAGAATTTGATCTTCTGGATGAAAAAGCATGGAAAAGCAAGGTCTTATGCTGCTGGTCTGAAAAATTTGATGAAGAATTTATGAAAATCAGCAAACTTGAGCTCTTGAATCATGAGACAAAACTTCAAATCTGCTGCTCTTCTTCTCCCTTGGACGCCACCTGCAAGAATGATGGAGATTGAATGATGAAAGCCTTCTTAAGTAAGCCTTAGGCTTGAGAAAACCCTACTTTCTTTTGCTTTCATGTATGCCAACCCTAAAATCCTCTGATACATCGAACTTGGACATTCTCATCAACTTGCAATTTTGAAATTTTGAGAAAATTAGCTAAGGCATGGTAAGATGGGCACCCTTCTTGGCTAGAGGACCAACTTCTTCTAGACTTAGCCATTTTTGGAGTTTCCTCAATTTTCCTCAGTTTTGACACCCTGCTTTCACCCTAATCTTTGGCTTCTAGGTTGATCTGATGGACGAGTTGGATGATTCATCTCAAAGCTTGACTGATTCTAAGAAGATCACCCTAGAGGCACTTTTGGCTAAAAACTTCGTCTGATCCTTCAAAATCATTAGTGCACATTTCCTTCTAGGGCTCTGAACCTTCACAGTGTTAGCCATTTTTGCATGATTTTCAAGTTCTTCATTTCCCTTTGATCTTCTGATGAAATCTCGTTTCCGGGCGCTACACTGATCCGATTGATTGACTATTAGCTTCGTTGGATAGCTCAATTGAATCTGATGAGGTGATCTTGGAGGCTATGTTGACAAATTCTATCATTTAGAGCTTCAAAACCTTGGGTGCCCTTGGCAAGCTGGGGCACCCAACTTCACCAGAGTTAGTTATTTTTCATTATTTTTCTTTTT